>CAUYRT010087360.1:0-26653 GCA_963574885.1 Lepilemur ruficaudatus | reverse complement strand
TTGAAGGCCATTTCAAGGAGTTCTTTCCGTGAGGTCTGGGTCCCTTTCTCCAGTTTTTCAATTTGTTTTTCGGATGTCAGGGGCAGACTGACAGATTAAATGAAGGTGTAAGATCTGCCCTTCTGTGGATTCCAGGTTTAAATTGGTATATTTTCTTAAGGCTTCTGTCAGCCGAGACAAAAATAAGCAGGGTTTCCTGTGTGATCCCTGTAATCTTATCCCAGATTACAGCTTTATGGGCATTTTTGGCCATGCCTGCTAAGAGGCAGGTCACCATGTTATCTTGTGATCTGAGGTCACCCTGCTGATAGGTCCAATTAGGTTCTCGAGAGTGAATAGCCTCTGCCTCGACCGGATTACGGTAAGACTGAGTGTGTAGTTCATGGGGTGAGCCTCTGCTGAACATAAGATGAGTTCCTTTTCCTCCAGTGTTAGAGGGGAAGTTAGGATGACATGTGAGTCATGCCAAGTTAAGTTGACGGTTTGGGTAAGATATAAGAACTCCTTCCTATATCGTGTGGGGTTTTCTAAGAAGAAACCCAGTTGCTTTTTGATTTGGGAAAGGTCAGCCATGGCAAAAGGGACATGGACTTGCACAATGCCTTCTACGCCCCCTACTTCCCAGAGGGGAAAAAGATGCGAGGGCCGAGAACAGGCCAAGTCCCATCTTTAGATCACGTTATGGGGGGAGACAGGCAGGAAGGGAGTGGGAGGGGTGTCGGGAGACGGTGGTGTGGGAGGGAATGCGGAGCTGACAGGAGGGAATGAAGTGGAGTGTCCTGCTGCATGAGGAGGGGGTTCATCCGCAGGATCAAAGGACAGGCTAGAAGGAGGGTTTTCTCCAAATAAAACAGCTTGCTGAGGTTAACAATCCCGGCACAAGCGCAGACGTGAGCGGAGATAGGAAAACCCCTATACATACGGGACTTCTGACCATTTGCCATTTGTATTTAGGAAACTGTCCAGATTGCGAAGAATCTGATGATCAAATGTGCCATTTTCCGGCCATCGTTATCCAATTTATATGAGGGCCGTGCCGTATTACAAAAGAAAATGAGGCGTTTCTTCTTAAGGTCGTCCCGTAGGCCCAGTTTTGAAAGGTTAAGAAGACACCCCGAAGGGGAAGATGGCGGAATGGCAGAGGCGCCCGAGCCCATGGCGAAGGTAGCCGAAGGTCTCTGGCCAACTCTGAAAGGCGCCCCAGTCCACGGCGAAGTTAGCCGAAGTTCGCTCCCTGGCGCCAAAGGCGTCCCCTGCAGAGGAGCGAGAGTTGGAAACGAACCTCCAGAGAAGAGGTGAGAGGAGGCAGCCGAGAGAGACTCAGGCATCCCCGGGTTCTCAAGCCGCGACCAAGGGTCCGGAAAATTCCCCGGGGAATATAGGGATGGCCAGATCCCACCCCCTGGGTGCCGTGGGGGACGAGGTAGAAGGCCGCTTCTTACCGGTGCTCTGGCCAGTTGTTCCGCTGTTGGATGTTAGAGAAGGAATCGGCAAACGGCCTCTTGCCGCCAAAGCCGGGAAAGTGAAGGAAAAAGCGAGGAGAGACGAGAAGAATCTGGAAACCTGGGGGTAACTGGCAGATAGATATAAACCCCCGACTTGGACCTGACCGTTTGGAAGTAATTCGTCTGAGAGCTGAGGCCCCCGCCTTATCCCTAAGGCCGGGGGTGCGGATGTGGAAAAGGCAAGGGTCAAGGGTCAAGGGTCGGACGCGCCGGGCGGCCGGGCACCGAGTGCGTTGTCACGAGCCGCGGCCGCCCGCCGCTTCCTGCGTTGCGAAGAGGTCCGCTCCAGATGCCCGTCCCGGGTTTCGGCACCAGAGAGTCAGGTGAGACGGGTTTTGGCACCAAAACGTCAGGTAAAGGGAGAAAAGAATACAGGCAAGAGACAGCTTTGGTGGACAAAAACGGATTTTAATAAGGAAACCTGAGAAGGGCCTCTGAGCAAAGGTTAGCAGCCCCGGCCCTTCGCGGCTGCCGGTTGGGTTTTTAAGGGCTTTCTGAGGGGCGGTGCAGGGCTTGAGGGGGTGGAGAGCTTTTTGGCGGGTTTTCTTAGGTTTCCCTGGCGGGAAACAGATGCTTATCTTCTGGGAGGGACTGTTTAAAACGGCGGCTCCCGGGAAGAAGCAAGATGCTGGTTGTCCTTTTGTGTCTCCCGGTTCCTCATAAACTAATAAGAGAAATGATCTATATATCACTAGGAATTTCAAGGTAAACATTGCATAAGGCATGGCATGGTGGAAAGATACTATGCCAAGGGTAATTAGAATAGAATTCTCATCTTTTTTTTTTCATACTTTATAAACTTGTATTTTAATTAACCCTTCTGGAATTGAACTAAATGGGCACTATTTTTTGAAAGCTGTTGAATAATTTTATGAAAATGTCATCATTTAAAATAATCTTGACTTAATACATGCACTGCATTTTTGTCATTTTTTTATATCTGGAAATTAGGTGTTAAAAGTAGAAAAACTGATTTAATATGCTAAGTAATTTTTAAAGCATGATGTTTCCTTTTTTAAACATAATAGACGGTTCCAATTTACAATGATTTAGTGAAGACATTGCAGGTGAGTAGGAAGAGTTCAATTGATGTTGCAATTTCTGATTTGTCTTAATAATATTCTTCACTTTTATTTTTATATTTTACAAAACGGTTTTGAAAGTGTACTTACTCCTATATTTCTGAGAACAGGAGGCTAAGAAATCCTTTCAAACATTACACATAGGGCAAATACAAGCTTTAATTTTAGATTATAAAACATTTTTAGAATTATTTAAACATCTTATTTAAAACCAACTAGTAGCCCATACTGAGTTAATATTTTCTCCTCTATAATAACTCAATTCCAATCGTCTAAGATTAATTCACATATCGTGACATCTCAGTGACTGTTTCTGACATTTACTTTGCAAGACTGTTTGAATATTAACACATGCTTGCATAAGTTCTATTGTCTCATTACCATATACAGTCTGCAGTTTGGTCTTAATATTAAATATAAGAAGGAAGAAAGAAATATAAATGATTTAAGAGTTTTGCATTCACAAATATATGTATTAAAATGTATAGGCATTTTTTTCTACTTTGATTAAAAAAAACCTTTTAAAAGGCAGATTAAGTAATCTTATAGTTATACTTTCTTTTTTTTTCTTTATTGAAGTGTAATTTACATATCATGGCTTTACTCTATTTTAAGTGTGCAATTAAATGGTTATTAGTAAATTTACCGAGTTGTACAGCTATTCACATAAATCAGTTTTAGAGGGTTTCCTTCCCCCTATTGAGACCCCTAATTCCCATCTCCAAATACATTTCATATAGTTATACTTTCTGAAAGAGAAATATACTTTAGGTATGGTTACATCAGTGAATTTACTCTGAGGAAAAATTAAGTTAAGCCTGAATCTGAGGACATTAGACATATTGAATTGTATGTGAGTGGTGCTTTCTGAAGTATTCTAAAATTGAAGCCATGAATATAAAACTAAGCATTAATCTCAAGTTACCTCTCCAAAAGAGAGAAATCTGACTCATTACTTTTGAAAGCACAGACATAATTTTAACTCCACGATCACCCTTAAAACACATGGGATAACATTAATATAAACTGTCACACAATAACTTTGTTATTTGTATCATAACGTTTATAGTCAATAAGTGATCAAATTTCATTTTCTGATCCATACCTGGCACTTGCTCTGCTTTAATAGAACCTTGAGTTTTTAGGAGCATGACTGTATTATAGCTCTAGAAAATTTTATATTAAGGTTTATGACACAGCATAATGAGAAAAACATAAAGACTATTTCAGATATATTAAAATCATTCTAGCATGGTTGATGACACTATTTCAATCTGTGTGATTTATTTAAAGCTTATAACTTACCCTTTTTCAGGACAATATACCACTACAGTGTTCATTTATAGAATATTAGCATTTAGTTAGTAGCAGTGAAGTAGATTTATGGCATAGAAAATATCCTAACTGATGACAAATAATAGAGAAAAGGAATTAGATCTAGCTAGTTAAATTTTATGAAGTTTTTTATTCAAAACTTTTGATTGATTTTAGGAAAAATATTGAAAATTAAAGACTCTATAACTTTTAGATTTGGGTTTAAAAAGAAAGGAAGTTTTATTTTTTATTTTCTCAATAAAATCTGGCATACTTGGCTATCAGTTTATTAAATCTTGACATCTAAAATTTAAATAATATACAGTTTTTTTCTTTACATGTATTTATTCAATCATTTTAGCTTAGTTTGCCATGAAGAATTTAATTAATATTTCTGGCTTTTCTATCTTTTAATGCCATAAAATAATTTGATAATAATCCACCGTGAGTTAGGTGTAAGCTTGATATGTGAGAAATATAGCGTGGCAAGAGAGAATGGCAATAGGGGACTGAATAAAAATGTAATTAACTTGGCACACCTCCCTTCTTTAGTTTATATAAATTTAAGTGATATGTAGTATTTCATTATATTTCTTAAACAATATGTTGTGATCACTGTTGATTCACATACAATTATAATAAATAACACAGATAGTATCCATACACCCTATACCCAGTTTCACCAATGGTACCTGTAATAACATGCACAACAATATCACAACAAGGACATTCACATTGATAGATCTGCCAAAGTTATCCATATCTCCCTACTTTTAAATGCACTCTTTTGAAAGTTAGTGTGTAATTCAGTTATATGCATTTTATTCCATGTGTAGTTTCTTGTATCCACTACTGCAGGCAAGATATGGAACAGTCCTATCTCAAAAATCCTTCATGTTATTATTTTATAGCCATAATCACCTCCTTTCCTGTTTCCCACCCCTTAAGCCTCAGTAACTACTAATCATTCCTCCATCTCTATAATTTTGGCATCTCCATAATGTGACATAGTTGGAATTTATACACTGTGTATGAAACTTTTGAGATGATTATTTTTTTCACTCGTCATAACTCACTTGTGATTAATCCAAGTTATGTGTCTTAGTAATTTGTTCCTTTATATTGTTGAGTAGTATTTCATGAAATGTATATACCACAGTTTGTTTAACCCTTAACCTGCTGAAAGAGATTTCAGTCACTTCCAATTTTCAGCTGTTACAAATAAAGCTACTATGACCATTCATGTACAGGTTTTTGTTTGAACTTAAGAAAAAATTTCCAAGAGTGTAGTTGCTGGATCTTAAAGTAAGCACATACTTACTTTGGTAAGAAACTATTATGTTCTTTTCCAGAGCAGCTGTACAAATTTACTTTCTGATCAGCAATGGCTGAGTGGTCAGTTTTTCCACATTATCACAAGTAATTGTTGCTATCACCATTTTAAAATTTTAGCCATTCCTATAGGTGTGTAGTGATAACTCGTGGTTTTAATTTGCATTTCTTTGATGGGTAATGATGTTGAACTTATTTTCTTGTGATTATTTTTCATATATGTATATGAAATGTATATATGTATGTGTATATATATCCTTTTCAGTGAAATATCACTTCATGTCTTTGCCCATTTTCTAATGATTGCTTATTTCAAAATCATTGAGTTTGAGAGCTTTTTGTACATACTATTTCTTTGTCCAATATATGTGGTTTGAAAATAATTATCTCTCAATCTGTAGCTGGTCTTGTAATTCTGTTAATAAGATCTTTTGCAGAGCAAAAGAGTTTAATTTTAATATCCAGTTTATCAAGCTTTCCATTTATGGATCATACTTTTTGTGTCAAGTCTAAAACTCTTTTCCTCATCCTAGGTCCTGAAAGAGATTTCCTTTGATATTCTTGTGTAGAAGTTTTATAGTTTTATACTGTATGCTTAAGTCCATGATCCATTTTAGATGATTTTTTTACAATATGCAAGTTTTCCTTTTTTAAACAGTTATAATTTTTGTGTGAATTTTTACTTCAACTCGTATTTTAAAGAAATATTTTTTAAATTTCCGATAGAAAAGCCTTCCAAAAATTTTGTTATTTATATCTAGATTTATCATATGATGATCAGAAAATGATATTTATATTATTTTACTTATGTAGCTCAACATTATTTTCTTATAATACAATATTTGGCTGATTTTGTGATTGCTCCATGTATACACGGCTAGGAAATGGTGGAATGTAGATGAAATCCTGAGGGATATTTCTCTGAATTCTGTGATTTTAACCTTTATATGATGCTGAATACTCAAGAAATAAAGGATATACTGTTCAACTCTCCATTTAATACTTCTGGGCCTCTTCCTCATGTTTCAGATTTTTCTATAATTTATATAATAATATAAAATTAATTTTATTGTCTTTATATAAAACTTTTTTTGTTTATGTCATATGGCTATATTTTTATAACTAAATAACTAAATAGACCATTAGTGCCTTAATGTGCTTTACTAAACTAAAAACTTCATAGTTCAGAAAATGTATATGTATGTGTGAGCACATTACTCCATTAAGAAAGAAATGAAGAGTTATGATTTTGAATGGCATTATTAAATTAATTAAAAAGTTATTAACATTAACTTACAAATGGCAATATATGTTTCTTTTATCTAAATTTATATTATAAATCATTCAGTATATATTATCTATTTTCAGTCATAATAAACTTAGAACATACTATATTTCGTAATACACTTAGCATTTATGGAAATTCAAAAATTGTAATAAAAATAGGCTCTATCATATATCTTTTGATATATTTTGTATCTTTATATGAACAAGAAACACTATAACTCTGTAATAATAACTCCTAGTCATGAAACATTTTCTAATTCAAACTTCTCATTTTATACATTAAGGATTTGGCTCAAAGAGGTTAAGACATTTGCCTCAGTTGACCTTGCTAGTCAGTAGCTCAGGTAGGCACACAATATAGGTTTTTTGATATCAACATAGTCTACTTAAATGTCTTCATTCTCTGTCTTTCAGAGGCAGAGCCTCAAGGTAGCATGGACTTTCTAATAAGTAACCAGGATATATTATGCATTTTAAATTATCTTATTACCAGCATCAAAATTTATAGAGACTTAATAAGCATTTAGGGAATTTGAACTAATCTCTCTACTTTTTAAGATCGTGTTTTAATCCTGAAGTAAGGTCATCTTCATAAAAATAGATTTTTGTATGATACAGTTATAGAACCTTGATTTTACAAATAAGCATAATTGTTACTTTGTTATTCAGTAGTATAAACTGGATATTTTTATGTAAGCTAGGAGAAAGATTATAAAATAATCAAAAAGTATTGCTTCCTTACTTTTGATCATTGTACAAGAAACCCCATACTTCTAAAATGTAAGCATATCATCCTGCTTATTCATGAATATTTGGTACTTTTTTGTCTAATTGTTTTTATACCACTATTAAAAAGAGATAGCTTATTATCAAAATGCAAAAATCAAACTCAAATATAACATAAGAAAAAAACTATCTTAGGCTAGTTTCCAAGAGAAGATTGATAATGAATAGAGTTAGAGCCAATTTTATACACAAATTTTATTGTTTATAAAAATTCTAGTAGTTGTACATAGTAAGTTATAGTCTGAGGTAATTAGTCTACTGCTCATTATCACAAGGTTATAAAATGTCAAAAGTGATCCATCTAAATATGCACTTTAAGAAAGAATTACATATGCACTGAAAGAATTACAGAGGAATATTTTATTCAAGAAAAACATTGAAAAGTATGCGAATAAATAAAGGACAAAGAAACATTGTCCTAGAAGATCTATATTTGTCTATAAATTTAATTAGGCTTAACATTATTTTTCCCCCGTTGAACTCATCTAATTCCCCTAGATGGTATAAATTCAACGTCCATATAACTGGAATAAAGCGGGAAAGAGTGAGAATATATTCAATGGCTCCCCCAACGATGCTTATCTCTAACTGAAAATAAATCCTTCAATGGCTCCATCAATTCCTAACCAATACTTCTGAACTAGCTACCCTGACATGCAAAGCTCTTTTCTAAACGACTCCAACGTACTTATTATTTTGTTTTAAATATTTAGTTTTAATTTTAAATGAGAGGATATATTTATTTAATGTTGAAGTCAAAAACACTCCTGGTCCCATAACATTATAATGGAGCTGAAAAATTCCTATAGCCTAGTGATGCTATAGCTATTATAACTGTTACGTGTTTGTGGTGATGCTGGTGTAAACAGTCATTCTGCTCTACCAGTTGTATAAAAGTGTAGCACGTACAATTATGTATAGTATATAATACTGGAAAATGATAATAAATGATTATGTTTCTGGTTTATGTATTTGTTATACTATATTTTCCTTGTTATTTTAGAGTGTATTCCTACTTACTTGAAAAAAAAAAACATAACTGTAAAACAGCCTCATGCAAGTCCTTCAGAAAGTATTCCAGAAGAAGGCATTGTTATCATAGAATATTAAAGCTCTATGCATGTTATTGCTCCTGAAGACCTTCCAGTGGGACAAAATGCAGAGGTGGAAGACAGTGATATTGGTGATCTTGACCCTGTACAGGCCTAGGCTAATGTCTATGTTTGTGTCTTAGTTTTAAATAAAAAAAGTTTAAAAGTTAAATATATATATATACACACACACACATATATAAATGGAAAAATGCTTATAGAATAAGGATATAAAGAAAGAAAATATTTTTATATAGCTGTACAGTGTGTTTGTGTTTTAAGCTAAATGCTACTACAAGTGTTGAAATTTAAAAAATTAAAAGTTATATGAAGTAAAAAGTTACAGTAAGCTAAGGTTAATATAGGATTGAAGAAAGAAAAATATTTTAAACAAATTTAGTGTAGCCTAGGTGTATAGTTTTGTGGTGTTTATGAAGTCTATAGTAGTGTACAATAATGTCCTAAGTCTTCACATCCTCTCACCACTCACTTACTGACTCACCCAGAGAAACTTTCAGTCCTACAAGCTCCATTCATTGTAAGTGCCTTATACAAGGGTACTGTTTTTTACCTTTTATACCATATTTTTACTGAATATTTCTGTTTTGATATGTTTAGATACACAAATACTTACTATGTGTTACAATTCCCTACCATATACAGTAACATGCTGTACAGGTTTGTAGTGTAGGAGCTTTAGGCTGTACCATATAGCCTAGGTATGTAGTAGGCTATACCATCTAGGTTTATGTAAGTGCACTCTGTGATGTTTGTGCAGTGATAAAAGCACCTAAAACATGCATTTCTCAGAATGTATCCCCATCATCAAGTGGTGCATGTCTATGGTATAAAAGGTATGTAAGACAAAGCATTCTCTACACCACTTTTCTACTTCCTTACGTAGAGTTCTATTTGTAACAATTTTAGTTCTTTTAGTTAACTCTATTTATCTAAATAATTGGCTTGTTATGTTATATTTATTAATTTTATGAATTATCTGTTTGACTTTCTGCTACAAAGATGAAGACATCATATTCGTATCTATTTCCACATATCTCATTTGGTGTTCTGAAATTTCACAATCATGTACTTAGAGTGTTTGGGTGTGTGTGTGCACGTGAATCTTAATTTATTTGCAATAATCTCTCTTGGCCATTTCAATCTAGAAAATCTTGCTTCTCAGTTGTCAATATTTTTTAAAAATATTGTAATTTGATCATTTCTCCCTTATTCTTTTCTATTTTTTTCTGAAATCTTAGAATTTGCATGTTAAGTTTCCTGAGATGATCTTGATTGTTTAACTTGCCAACATTTTTTTTTTTCTGTTTTTCTCTTTATGTTTTATAGTCTGGACAATTTCCTATTGCTTTACTTTTCAATTCTCTAAGTGATTTTAAAATTTTAATTATCTAATCAAAATGGTATTTGAATATATATTTGAAGTTTTTATGTGCTCTTTGCATGATTTTTCTTTCTTTTTTTTTTTTTTTTTTTACTTTTTGTTTTCTGTTCGGTTGGTTTGTGTTGGTTTTTGTGAGAGTAGCTTCCTTTGAATGTCTAGTGATCTTTTCCAATCCCTTCACACTTAATTGAAAAGAACTAAAAGAATTTAAGTAGATTCCTCTCTAGCTGTTTCCTGTCCCTGGTTGGCTTCTCTTTGCTAATATATTTCCACCACTGTTATATTTATCTTGTGAGTTTATGCATTGAAGATTTATTTTAAAGCATTTAGTTTCAGGAGGAAGTAGAGATAATTTCGCATGTTTAACAGGAAAGGCCCAAAGCATATTTCAGCTTCATTTTCTACTATTTTACGCTCTCTATTATTGTACAAAGTGTATGTGTGTATGTCAAGGAATTTATATAAAGAAAGATACTCTTTGTTCTGTTCTTACTGTGAAGCTGATTATATTCTATTTTGCAATATAGGAACAAGTATACTTGTTTATAGTCTTTGTTCTATTACATGCCCTCTTTAGACAAAACTATATCTGTCTTATTCTAAATTCTTGTAAATAGATTAGCACAGTTGCAAGCACACATAGGTAGTCTAATGATAGGTGAATTGATAAATGTTATAAAATATAAGAAAGAATATGAATTATATGATGGTGTCTTAAATTTTTTCTAAATTTTTCACTTTTAAAAGTCAAATGTGCTGAGCCTGGTGGCTCTCACCTGTAGTCCCAGCTACTCGGAAGGCTGAGAGAAGAGGATTGCTTGAGGCCAGCGGTGTAAGACCACCAGAGCGATATAGCCAGACCTTTTCCTCTAAAATGAAAAAAAAAATCAAGTGTTGAAATTTTGGAGTATTTTTGTAGGAAGAGTATAAAACAGTTATAAAACAGTGTGTTTTTATTATTTAAAAATCCAGTTGCCTAAACAATTTTTGTAATTCCTTTTTTATTACAATTTTTAAAATAAATGTATCCTTTGGCCCCTGGATGTCTGCTGATATAGGCTAGGCCCAGCCAAGACAGCTCAACCAGTGCCTCTCTGCCCCCTATGTCACTTATCATCTTCCCAGGATCATGGGTAGCCAGTCTTGTCCTTAACAGAACATGTTTAGAAAGTTGCAGTTAGTATCACTATCTCATCCTCAATTTATAAAAGATATTTTCTTTATACAATTGGATTTTAAATATAAATGTATTTTTACATGTCAGTATGCGCATGGCCAACAGAATGAAAAAAAAAATGCTAGGTTGTGAGGCAAAAACATATACCTAAGGATTGATAAATAACATGAAAACTGTTATTCTGGCCCATGAATGTTTTGCTCTTTTCAAATTCCTTATTATTGTAGCATTGTTAGTTGTCTACCAAAGATAGGATTGATGGACATTTTGAGTTGGGCTAATGCATTAGTATTTATGCTTGGCCCAAAATAATTTTTTCTTAAAAAATACTCTCACATTAGACTCATCAGCCAAAAAAAAAAAAAAAAGTTCTATATTCAGTATTTAGTCAAATTATGACTTACAAAATTAAAATTAGAAGGGATTTAAGATCACATAGGACAATACACACATATTTTGGTCAAGAAAATTAGGATTCAGAGTCTGTGCATTTAATCAATGTTAGAGCAGGAAGTGAATATCCTTTTCATATGGAAACATTTACTGCAGTCAGAATTCAATATTATATTAGGATTTTTTTAGTTTCAATTTAAAATTGGATTGGTTTTTAATTGTTAAAACAATATGTATTTATTGTAGAAAATCTTAAATCTCTTAAAAATATTGAGGAAAATATTTAAAAAATTCATAATCCAACCACTTTATTTCTTTTCAAATGGTTCAAATCCTTATTATTTACAAATATATGTTCCCTGCTGTGCACTGGCAGAATATTTCTTAGAAAATAAATTCATTCATTAGTCAAAGAAAGTACAGCACAGGGAAATTCATTTGTTTCTCAGGAGAATAGAGGCTTAAAGCCTCTAAAAGAGAGAATATAAAAATTAAGCTTCATTGTTTTAAAATGTACGCACAAGCTCCACCCAACTTATGGAGCAGGTGGAAGGCATTAACAAAAGATTAGGAGCAAAGGATTATACAGTAAAGGCAATTTTAAACTTGTTTTATTGTTTCTGATCTCTCATTTACAGAAGATTGCATTTCATTAAAGACTTTAGTGCCTTTCATGGTGGGAATGTTTTAACACAGATTTATTTGTAAGGCTTGTGTGGATTTATAAACATTATGTTTTAATTGTTGTTTTAAGACAGATGTATTATGGCTGCTGCTTTCCTCTGTTTTAGTTCAATAAATCTCCAAGTTCCAATCCCCCAGTCTTATGATTCACCATTTTAATACACAAGCCATGATTTTTCTATCTGACCTTGTGTAAGAAGAAGAAACAAATGCATGGAATGTGTTAATAATTTGTGCTTTGGGGATACTTAATATATATTTTAGATTTTTTAAAAAACTTTAAAATTTTAATTTTCATGAATAGTGCATCGTGAAGACAAACAATTTTAAATTTTAGAAAATTTAACATTAGCATACTTTTAAATATTTAGTGGTAATTATTTTTATATTATCATTTCACACATTAATTTACTCATTAATATAGACAATCAATTCACTTCGTAAAATTTTAATGAATTAAAATGCTATCATGTTCAGTTACTGTGTAAAAATAGAGCTGAATTTACGATATCCTGATAATTTGAAGTTAGGGCATAGAGTAAAATCCATGTGTGCTGTTTATTGACACATATTCTGCTGTGACTCTCCCTCAAAACCATCCAAACTATCCAACTATTTTCATGAATGGTATTTACCCCAATTCAATATAAATAAATTGGAAGGCAGTGTGGTTTCAACGTAGTATTTTTAGTGTAATTCTATTGTGGGGTATATCATGAAAACACAACAAATTGCCTACAATGCAATATTTCATCTTAATTTACCTGGTTATATTCAATAAATACATATTTATTAATCACCTGCTTTTTTTGCCCTGTATATGATTAGAGAGGTGTGATTTTGTAGCAATAATTGATTTTGGTATTAACAAATAATCAGATAAAATATTTTAAATATTTTAGGTTTAAAATATTTTGAAACTTAAAATTGAAAACTAATGATTTAGCTGAATGAAAAAGCAGTTCTCTGGTTTCGTGCATGCTAAACTGTCTGGGTAGGACTGTAGGGCTTGGTCAAGTAGGTATCTTTATAAAAAAGGCATTGGTAATTATGGAACTCCCAGTTCATAGAAATGAAAAATGACTGATTGATTTTACTGCCTGAAGCCATGAGAGATTATTGAGAGGGCATGATATTTACACTAGTAAATTCTATAAAATACGAGCCTTCAGAAATTGGGAACTTTGTCTTGATGGTTTCTTGCCTCCTGGTTAGCTTCAAAATGATGTTTTAATTTTTTTTTTAAAAAGAGTTATCTTTGCTTCCAAAAGGAATTGCTCATAAATTTTTCTAACTATCCTTAAGAAAAAGAAGAATTTTTCTATGACAAAGGGAAATAAAACCAGTATAATGGAGAAGTTTGTTTTTAGGATGAATACAGCTTTTGAAATCGTGCATCTCATTAAGCTCTACCTCAAAGAAGATGTTAAGAGAAGTTTTCTATTCTTTCTCACACTTCTTTATTACTTTGACAGTCTTGGGAAGGTTAGATGCATTCATGCCTGTAGATTTAGATGGAATTCCCTTAATTTATTTGAGTCTCTTAGAACTTCTTATTTTAAATCATAATCCAAGACCAGTTAACAAAACAATCTTAGATGATCTAATAGCATGTGGCTTAAAATAGTGAGACACAATCCTCTAGCACATTGCTGCATATGACATTCAGGTCCGAGCTACCACAAAGGTCTTCAAACAAAATGAAGCATAAATCAGTGCAAGCTGTAGAAACAATAGCTTTCCAAATATTGTACTCTAGTGTTGACATAGTGCCACAACATGAAAACATAACATAGTCAGAATTAGACCACACTCAGAATTTCAAAGGAAAATATACACTGCTGTACAGTACAGATGCCATCTCTCTCTTCCTGGTATACACACATCTGTTACAGTTCGGAAATAGGTCGGTCTAGCTCAGAGGGGAGGCGGTGATGGTACTGCCATTAACTGTTGTATTTCAATGATGTTCACACTAACAGATTTTTGGAGGATTTCTGGAGCAACATTTTCTGAGACCCATTTCTTAGTGATGCCTTACTGTTTGTTTTCTTCTGATGTTTATATAGGGCCAATTTTAAAAATGTAATGACTTAGACTTTCTTTTGATAATGTTCAGTGGTAATGATGCCTACAATACATAAATAATTTTTATACTAGACATTCTATAGTAGTTTACATATTTATATTTCTAACCCATGATAATTAAAGGATACAGTAGATGAAATAAATATAGTGGTGACGCTGCCTATATGCCCCAGCCACATAAAATAATGACTCAACCTTTTCCTCTTCCTCTGCTCCTCCTGCCAACTGACAGTTCAAGAGTTAGAATTGTTTTCTAGGACATAAGACTTATAAGATTTTACATGTTTTATTTATGGCATTTTATAAGTTTTTATAAGTCACTTAAGTATTCTTACCAAATACACACACACACACACACACACACACACACACACACTCACTCACACAAACACACGGACATCCAGAGGCTACAATTTAATTGAATGATCAATTTATGCCCAAATCTTTGAAGAAGCAATGAATTTTGAAGGAAAGATGGTAAATCGAAAATGTGGTACTAAAAAGGCATGTGGACCTTTATACCCAAAGTTGCCTTGTAATCTAACATTTTCATTACATGTACATGTCTAGAAATTTGATTTTAAATGTACTTCTTATAATTCCCGTTTATCAAAGTTGACTTTGGATGTATGCTACAGTGTGCTTGTTTATGTTGAGGGGCAAGAAGATGAATAAAAGTGGGCCTCAGGCTCATTATCCCCCTAAAGATCACTCCAGTGATGAGTAGTACTACTGAAAGAGAAATAAGAATTTTCAAAAGCCTGAACTTTTCAGCAATAAATAATAACTGAAATTTATCGCACAGTTGTTATGTGCCAGGGACCATGCTAAGAGCTTTACACATTTATCTTAATCTTTGAAGAAGCTCTGGTAACTAGATACCACTGAAAAAAGCCATCTTACAGGTTAATAAATCAATGATGAAATATTAGTTTACCCCAAATTACACATGCATAGAAGTTGTAATTAGTAATGAATGGACCCAGGAAGTTGCTTTAAAAATTACAATCATGTAAAAAAAAATATGGGAGCACTCATATTTGTTTAAATGGTGTTTGAATTTAATATAATCAATAGACACCAACTCTTAATAATGTATACTTCTGTATTATCTAGTACCCTAGGCTGCAAATGACAAAAATCACTGGGAACTACATATTTTATAATAAGAACACAAGAGATATCTCGTGATACACAAGGCCACAGGAATAGAGTTGGGTAGAAGCAGGGTCTGAAGTGCAGAATTTTGAATAGATAGAAAAGGGTCCAGATATTTCAGAGCACAGAGTAATTTGCTAACAAATTATGTTTTTTCTCACCACTCATTATGAAATATGAATTCTTTCTGTCCTAGGGTTTAGAAAGGATGGCAAAAGATAAAGAGTCTATGTGGTATTGTAGGGAGGGATAGGTTCTATGGGATGAAATTTGTGAGGCAGACACAACACATGTCAGGGAAGGCATTGGAGCGAAGGAGATTTTGCATCAATTTATGAAATTTATCTCAGAAAGACTGTTACAAGACTCTTACAGAAAGGGCTTGGCTTAGCAACAACATGGAAATAGGCAGGGCAGACTGTTGCCTCCCTAGAGCATTGTAGAATCACATCTGATACAGTCCAAGAGGAACCAAAGGCCCAGAAGCACAGTGGAGAGCAAGTGTTATGGAATAGGGTATAAACAGGCTGTAAGATGACTGTGGACATAAATATAGTTTCCTATCTTAGGTTTAAGTCTGTTATCCATCGTGTGTTGATTTTTGTGAGTTGTAAGAGGTGCAGATCTTATTTCAGTCTTCTACATGATAAGATTTTTATTGTTTGCTAGGGTAGTTCACGTAGCCAATCTCAAATGTCCCATTAGCCAATGCAAAAAGATGAATTATTCAGTGTCCGTATTCACAGTGACTGTGAACAAAATGACCAGCTGCTATGGGGATTAATAACCACTCAGAAAACAGATATTTATTAATTAGCTGTTGTGTGCCAGAAAATGAGAATTTTGTGACCAGACAAGGTCCTTGCCTTCATGGAGCTCACATTCTAGCTTGAAATAAAATCATTAAACAAAGATTATAAATGTGGTTGAGAAATACAATATACTGATCCATTTAATCCATTATACTTGATTGGTATTCCTCTGACATGAATCAGTTATTGCAGTGTGTGTCTATTTGGAACTAGAGTGTGTGTACACTTCCATGTACATAATGCACTATTACCAATATTTAACAGGCTTTATCTTTACTCAGAAATTAAGAATTGTTTTGGCCCATAGTATATTTTTTTCAATGTTTTATTCCTTGCAACATAAACCACAATTCATTCAGTTGTTGAATTACATTGAGGTATATCAGTGATTTTAGGTGTAGTTATTGGAGCTCTATCAGCAATAATTGTGGAATCTGAAACTTCTATCCTTAAGTCAGTGGCTTTCTCATATGTAACATATTGCTCAGTTTCCAAGAAAATTACAGAAACTGCTAACAGAAGTGGAAAATAGTTTTAGAAATAGAGATTTTTAGAGGTGATCCAATATAACCAAATAGTAATGCGGTTAATAGTGACAAATTCCGTCCTGTGCTGACTAGAGACTTCTGTCCTGTTTATATTTTCAGCCTAAGGAAATACTGATGAGATTTTATAGCCCATTTTTAGCTAGTCAGAACTTTTTCAGGTAGAAACATCACAAAGCAATGCTTTAGTTTTAAGTTTAAAATAAGTGAATAAAATATTTAGGGAGCTTATTCTAGATCTAAGTGAAAGTATAAACCTAAAGTCTAATGATAATTAAGGATTGAAGTATTGGCATGTTAGCATAAGCTCTCAGGAAACAGTTAATAAGCAATACGCTTTGAGATAGGCATTAATTAGGGTATAAAATAAGCTTCTATCAATCAGAGAGGAGAAAAAGACCACTAAATACAGTGTATAAAACAAATGGAAATTTACTTTCAATAATCTTAATGGGTAGGATCCAGAGTCTGTTGGGTACTTCTGCTGTCCTCAGCACTAGGCTTCTGACTTTGAGTCAAAAGATGCTGATCTAATTTTTGCTATCATCCAGACAGAGAGAAGGGAGAAAGGGCCACAGGAATGCATGACAAATCGTTCCAAGTTGAGTCCTGGAAATGGCAATCATCACTTAAGCTCAACAGCCATAGGACTGACCAAAACTTAGTCTCAAGAGTACATGTAACTACAGAGGGCTAAAATGTATTATATAGCGAAACAGATAAGCTTCATGTCTGCATTGATAAAGGAGAGCAGATACTAGGGATACCAAGTAGTTGTTAGCCCTAAGAAATTATATCCTAACCAAAATTTCCTAATAAATACTTTTGGTTCTCAGACTTATAGATCTTACTTTCATAATATATATGCTTAAAATACAATTAGAAGAAATTAAGGAATAGGTTTACCCATAATTTCATCCTTTGAATTTACTGAGTGTTTTATATTTAAATATGTATTTCTAATTTTAATAAACTTCTGCATAACGTTGTTATGGAATGTTTTAAATATTCTGATTGTGTATGGAAGTAGTTTGTGGTCACTTTTTATTGCAGTAACTCATCATTCTAATAGACAAATTAAATTCCATCAACTATATATAAATATATGTGTTTACAAATCTTTAGAAAGCCCCCTATATTCATCGAGAATTTTAGCACTTAACTCATACTCTTCTTTACCCATAAACTCTTGCAAAGATTCTAGATGAATACAATGTCCATCTGTCATCTTATCTTTACTATTCATTGAAAAGAGAATTAGATTTTGAGATCAATATGGCCCTTAGTAGACCTTAAGTATTTATTCAGAAATGTATGACTGCCTAAGAAATGTTTTGGGGAGCTGTCTGAAATGAGGGCTTGTAGGATATCCTTAACTATATTGGTGCATCTCTTAAAATCCACAGTGTGCCCATTTGACTTTCAGACTTAGAAATGAAGAAATGATCCATCTCTCAGGGACAAGTCACATTAATCAAGTCAAGTGAGATAAGGCTGATATATACAAGATACAATAATAGATTAGTCTAAAATAATTATTGGTCTGTGACATTTAAATAAAAACCAGTATTTTATAAATATTTATGAGTGCTAGTATTTTGCACAAAATGCTATGCTAATAGAGTATAGAGAAATTCACCTTTTAAGAGCCAATGCACAAATGAAAGAGATGAGCATATCTAAATAACTGTAACATAGTTCAGTGAACAAAGAGACAGGAGTAAAATGCCACTCTGAACTTGGAGCCTTCCAACTCAAGAAAATATATATTCCTCATATCTTCAAGTTGTTCAAGAAATAATTTGCCTCTCCTCATGAAATAAGTCTGAGTTTCCAAAACAAAAACATTGTTTGCAATAGGATATAGTAGTATCGGGGATACTATTATCCTAGAACCTTTATTGATTAGACATGTGTTCCCTACTGATATGCAATGTGTTTGTTCAACTATATACATTTCAAACTTTTATTATAGATCTAGTTTAAGGATATATTTGATTTTTGTAATACATTAGCAAATTTATTTATTCCTGCTTTGGCAATAAACTTCATGATGGTTTTATTTCTTATAAGCTAAGTTACCTGTATTATATAAGATATAATTCAGCTGTGCATAAAAGAAAAATAAAATTCCAAAATAAATGTGGATTAAACACAGCTTAAATTTATTTCTATCACACATAAATGTTTAGTGGATGGACCAGAACTGGTAAATCAGCTCCAGAAGCATTAGGACCTTACCACCTGTTTTTCTACCAAACTCAATACCTGTTTTTTTCTTTATGGTTCAGTTACAGTAAATGAATCCAAATTCCAGCCACACAGAGGAGAAAAACGAAGGAGAAGAGCTTGCTCTCTGCCATTAAGGACAGTAAATATAGGTGACAGATACCACTAGCACTTATGTCCCACTTAACAAAACTTAATTACCTACATTTACAAAAAAGCCTAGAAGATACTCACTTATTTTCAGAGATACAATTGAAGAAAAATATTAAAATAGATAATGAGGGTCAATTATTTTCTGGAAAACCTCTCAATTTTCTTCAGAAATATGAGGTCTATTCTTGACAAATTGTTCCAAGCATACTTTAGAATAATCATCTTAAGGGTATTTTCAAGAAAAACCTGGAGAAAAATCTTATAGATTATTTTGGGAGGAATTTATATCTTAAATTATCTACACATAACACTGTCTACTTAGAAATCTCAACAGATACAGAACATTATGAGAAAGTTGATAAAAAAGATAAAATTTCAAAATTTATTTGCATTCTTATATACCAGCATAAAACAGAAAATATAACATAGAAAGACATTTATATTAAGAAAAGAAAGTGTAAGAACATGAGAGATACACTGAGATTTCTTAGTGAATAGTAATTGTTGTGTTTTTTTTTCCTGAATACTTAAATTTATATTTCTTTTTGTTTTCATTTGGCAAGAAGTTGCAGAACATTGTCATATACAAACAGTGGCAGTAGCCATTCTCTATTATACTTAAGGGAAAATTTTCAATTTTTTATCATACGTACTTAGCTAGTTTTTGGCAGCCATTTTCACAACTTAAGTGATTTATCTTCTGGTTTAAGAAGTGTTTTTATCTTAAAATAATTTTGAAATTCTCCGATTACTTTTTTTTTCTTGATTATATTGAAACAAACTACTTGGTCTATTTCTTTTCCTTTGTCATTGTCAATTATTAATAACAGATTCTCTAATATGAAGTCATTTCTCTCATTATATCTGGGGAAAATCAGGTTTTGCAGTGATGTGCTGTTTGTTTGCATTTGCTTGTGTTTTACATTGTTAGATTTAGGATTTTTGTTGTTATTTTATTTAGTGGGTTTGCACCTATTTGCATTAATGAGATTAGCCTGTGATTGAATTTCTAAACTTAGTGCCACTTTTAAAATTATATTCTGTGGGTTACAAATCTCAAAAACAAAATTGTTCATTTGATATTTTTTTCCCACTGGTTTTGATCTCTATAACATTTATTATTAGTTTTATTGGCATGATTGCCTTTCTTCTACTATTTTGAGTCTGTTTTTCAGTTCTTAGTCTTATACCTTGAGATAGATGATTAGGTCATTCATTTTCTATCTTTCCTTTTTCTAATATCGTTTGAACAATGTCTACAAATTTTTCTCTAGTTACCCCTCTAGTTATTTTTCGTAATTATAGCCTTTCTAATTTCCACTATAATTGCATTTATTCAATTTTTATTTAGAAGCGTAAGTTTAAAGTGTCTAAATTATGTTTATTTACTGATTTTTGTTAATTTATTTTTGTTACTCAGTTTATATGACACTAATTCTTTGCAAATTATTGAAAGTTCTTTTTGGAACTAATAGTCAATTTTTAAATGTCACATGTAAATCAGAAAACATGCTTGTTCTCTGGCTATTGTGATATATTTCTTATATTTCCATTAGATCTAGTTCATTACATGTGTTTTTGAAATTGCCTGTATAATTACTAGTTTTTGTCAGTTTTGTCAATTATTGAGAGAAATGATGATAAAATTTTGCACTATAATGGCCTTTTTTCTTCCATATATAATTATATAATTTTTATGTTGTGTATATCATTAGTTGCACGTTTATTTGAAATATATATTTTTCTTTTGTATTATACAGTAGCCCTTTTTGTCTTTAATTATGTTTGAATAAATCTACTTTATCAAATAAATTTAAGATAATCCATCTTTATATTTCTCAGTAATTGCTAAGTATAAATTTCCCATTTTTCATTATGCCTTTCTGTGCTCTTACATTTTTGGTATATATTTTGTATATGGTTATGGAATATGACTGAATTTAAATGTATATAATTTTTCTAGGTATCTATTGATGATATATTTGGAATTATTTTTACCACATTCATTTATGCTATCTTTCCCTTTTTAAGAGTTTTTTGCCTTCTGTTTCAGTTTTATTATTTCAAAATTTCCTCTTACTCTTTTGAAAGTCTGTTGTAATTTTTTAAATTTTTTCCTCTTTGGGTATTTTTCAGATGCTCTTTATGTTGTTGGTGTTTTTAGCTTTTATTATGGTGAGTCTAGGGGTGGATTTTTTTGTATCTATCTGTTTCATGTCCATCATCCCTATTCTCTCAGAATCTCAGAAACTATGTTGGACCTTCATTAAATAATCTCTTAACCTCTCTTTTATATTTCCTTTCTATATCCTTGTGTCCTCTGTATAATCTGCTACTTAACTATCTCCTGTGTACTTTAAGTTATTATTATCATTATTATTATTATTTAAATATTAGATATTCTATGAGGGGATCTTTGTGCTAACTCCCCACTTGCAGTGGACAAAAAGGCTCCCAGTCCTATCCCAGATCACTGGGCAGCTATTAAAACTCAAGTCTCTAGTTTTCTGAAATCATCAAAAGTCCTCAGGTCTACCAGGCTTTCAGCATTAGCTTATTATAGTGAATTTCAGCCTTCTATGGTTTACGCCTTCTGGAATGTTTCCCGATTTCCTTGCGGATTCAGGTATATATTTTATATGATTTTAGGTGTATTTTGTCAAGCATATTCTATGTTTTAGAGCTGAAGTGTTTTTCAAAATAACTTTTCAAGCATGTTGGTAGAACTGAAACCTACACATCTTCTGAGAGCCTTCTATGTCATGGACTATAAATATAAAATCTATAGGCTAGAGAATTTTCTGTTAATTTTAAATGTATTTAATTCTTTTTTTTTTTTAGAGCCCTCACACTTCCTCCTATGTAATTACGCATTATATTTGTGCCACTGTTCAAGAGCTGTGGTAGTCAAAATATTTGTCACAGTGAAACCCTGAGAGATATTTTATGGGAATCTGCAATAAAATTAAAGGTGTTCTACTTGAGGCGGGTAGCCCTTCTCCCGCCCACTGTCCCTTTTGTGGTCTCTGCCTGCCCTTCCTGTGGCCTCTGCAGCATCTCTGTGAAAGTTAGAGCTCTGAAAAATATAACTTGTATCTTTTTTTTTTTTGACAAATTTATTGAAGTATAATTTACATTGCATGCCATTATTCCATTTTAAGTGGTATATGTTTACAATGGACTACTACTCAATTTTAAGAAATGACAGTGAGCTAGCACCGCTTATATTATCCTGGATTGAGCTTGAGCCCATTATTCGAAGTGAGGTGACACAAGACCAGAAGAATGGGCTCCACATGTATTTGCCGTCAAATTGGTACTGACTGATTAACACTACGGTGCTCAAATGGTGGTGGTGTCCACCAGGGATTCGGGGGTTGGGGAGGTAGACCCACAGTTGAGGGATGTGGCGAGCATTGTGATGGGGAGGGGCATGCTTGTAATGTAGTTGGGGATGGGAATTAGGGGACTTAATATGGGAAAAGAAATCTTCTAAAACTGATTTATGTGAATAGCTGTACAACTTGGTAAATTTGCTAAAAATCATTTAATTGTTCACTTAAAATGTATTTAATTTTGAAGAAAAGAGTGTTTTATTTATATATAAAAGTATTTTACTGCCAAAACTGATTATCCATCTTAGTAAATATTTTTAAAGAGTAAAAATATTGTCGCATTACTGTTAAGCTGTAAGAACTCATGTTCTTTTGTAACTTTTTCTACAAAGTTATGTCAGAACAAATTTAACTTAAATAGAAACTAAAATATATCTACTCTATAGTCTTTACTTCTAAGTAAAGACTATAGAGTAGAAAGAAATGCTATGCCATTAGATGCTAAAACCACAGAATAGAGTTACTAAGTATTTGCAGAACTCTTTTTGCATAAAGCCATATGTTCTCTAACAAAATTCTTTACTATAAACACATTGATTTGAAGTATGCAGTGTCAGAGTAAGCACTCCTTCACATTGCATTGTTATAAAGATATCACTGTCTACTTGGATTTCAAAGCTTTACTTGCTGCCTTAATTTATGAATGGAGGAATAGCTAGGAGGCTCACAAATGAAAATTACTGAAGAAAGAGATATCATTCAGGCATGTAATCTGGATATTCTCGAATCCTGTTTCTCCCTTGATTCCCCTCAACCAAGCTTGCCCCAGTCCTCCAAGTCCATACACTGTCATCACATTCTTTTAATTTTATCTCAGAAATAGTTCTCTTATTTATTCCTGTCTTTATGATCTAATTATGTTGACCATTGGAATTGCCGTAAACAAATGAGGAAATTCAAAGAATTTTTACTTCTTCCCAATTAGTCCCCTTTCAATGCTAATCTTATCTAATAGCATAGTTTCAGTTATCATTTCTAATGGATAACTTCTAAAACTTTATCTTATATTTTATCACTGACTACATTTTCAACTTCTGGTGTGTACTACTAACTAGTGTATCTGAAGTACCTGAAAGGTCTTCCTGGTGAACTGAACTTACTTGTCTCCTGAAAACATCTTGTTTCTGAATCCCGTCTTTCAGGACAGGGCTGTTGTCCTATTCCTCAGTTTTCTTTCCCCTTGCCTCCCTTTTACTCTTACAACAAATCTAAAAACTATCAAGTTTCATCAGCTTATCTCTTCTCTTTACATTTACCAATCTTTTTCTTTTTTAATTATTATAAGTTATTTTAAGTATATATTAAATATTAGATAATAATAGAACGAATATCTGTTTTTATTCTCATATGATTGGTCAGATATTAATATTTTACTTTATTTGGTTCAGATTCATTTTTGTACCTCAAACAAATTATAACTTTAAGAAGTAAAGACTTATATTTTTCTGATCTCATTCACATCCTTTCGTCTCAGAAAAACCTACTTTTCTGAGTTTGAGGTTCATTATTTATATTTATCATTTATTTGCATTATCCATAAAATAAAATAACAATGGTTTACACATTTTTAAATTTTATATAAAAGGCGTGATATTGCATGCACCTTCTTGCTTTTTTCATATGTTATTTTTTGAGATTTATTCATGTTGATACCTGTATCTTTAGTGTGTTAATTTTGGTGTATTATTGCATGAATATAACATCATTTATCAATTTTCATTTTAGAGGATATCTTGATTAATTCTAATTTTTAAAGATTAAAATAATATAGTAAATATTCTCATAAATGTTACAATGTACAGATATATAAATGTTTAAATGGTATCCACTAGTGGTGGAATTACTAGTTTATAGAATATATATGTTTTTAATTTTGCTAAGCTTTTGGTAAATAGCTTTAGATAGTGGTTGAATCAATTTTAATGCTAGTAATTAATGCAATTTCCATTGCCCCTCAATATTGCTAATATTTGTCACTAAAACTGATTTTAATTTTTGCCAATCTAATGGAAGTGAATTACATTTCCTCTGTATTTCCCTGATTACTCGTGATATCAAAACATATTTATTGGATATTTTGTTTTTCTTTCATCAAATTGCTATTCATATTTTTTACCCACTTTTATATAAAGCTGATGTTTCTTAATTCATATTTCTTATGGTTTTTAAAAAGCACCTTATATATTCATCATCATAATTGTAGTTAACATTTTTATAGCATGCCATATGCTTTTCAAAATTGTTTACATTTATTAGCACAGATCCTGGACACTAATACTTTTTTGGTTATATATGATAAAATATCTTCTTGTCTATTGCATTATAATTCACAGAACATTTTCATTTTGGCATATTTAAATTTATCAGACTATTTCTTTTGTGATCTCTCTTCAATATGTCTAGGAATTCTTTCTTACTATAAAGGCATAAAGATATTTCCCTATATATCCTTTTAAGTAGTTAGCATTTTCATTTTTACATTTAGTCATCTAAAACCCTTGGAGTTTACTTTCAGCAACATTGGAATCCACTTATTATTACTTTTATGTAGAAACTATTCCCAGCACCAACTCTATTTAGTCTATTATTTTTCAGCTGAATTCCAACGATCTATCATATGTTAACTTGCCATAATTGTGTGAATCTGTTTCTGGCTCTCTACTATGTCTCATCAGTCCACTTATCTAACTCAATGTAAATATACTTTATTAAAATTAGTGTAACTACACAATATATCCTGGTACTGATAGAATTCATCCGTCTACCCTGTTATTTTAATGTTGTCTTGGTTATTTTTGTTCTAATTATTCTTGATGAGTTCCTATAAAAACCCTATTAAGATTTTTGGAATTAAGTTGAGAATCTATTAATAGATTATGTTTTAGTAATATTGTCACGTTTATGATATTGAACCTTATATAGAATGACGTGGTTATTTTTTCATTTATTTCTATCTTTTATGTCATTGAATAAAATTTTGTCATTTTTGTTTTTAAAGATCCGCATTATCTTTAATAGATTGAAACTTCAATATTTTGTGATATTTTATATAATAAATTTTTTCTACATTAATTTTTTTGAAAGCTTTTTTTTATGATTTAATAAGCTTCCTTCCATGTGGCTTCAACAACCAGGACACAGCCCATCCCCCTCACTCCCCCCACATACATCTCCTTGTTCTTCTCCTCAGCTCTTTTCTTCAGCTCTTTTTCCTGATGACAGGCTGCTATGAGAACTTTCCCTTCTCCAGAACTTTGTAGTAAGTAGTCCTAGATGAACAGAGAAAGGGCTTATAATACACAATGGCAAGTACCAACTCTCTGATGGATGTGAAAAGAAATAATTGCCAATTCATACTTTCTAGGACCCAGGTACGGCATGTTTCTGATCTGGACACTAATAGTTGAATCTATACTAGCAGATTCTCCAAGGATTCTGGTACACCTGGACAAGAGCTGTGTCAGCATGTTACTCTAATCTTGGCCCTAAATTAGTTTTTGAATGCTAATTCTGTTATATAATAGTACAATCTCATTTTGTATCATCCTTGTTTTTTTCCCCCTCTGTATTCAACCTGCAAATTCCTAGCCACCTCCTCACTGGTAGTTTTGCAGGAGATGGTGGTTTTCTCCCTTGCTTGGTATAGTCATTCAGCATTCTCCCTTTTTCATCATTAATCTTCCTAAAAAACATTCTCAATTAACAGCCTTCCATTTTTACCTATTACCAGTATGGTGAATTCAAAACTTTTTAGACTTGACTTCATAACCTGACCACAGCCTGCATTTTTAGACTCATCTATTCTTTTTCCATTTTATTATCTGCTCGCAAGACCACGTGGTTTTTAATAACTTGCAGTTTCTTGTAGGCTCCCAGAATGCCTGCCTCAGTTACTTTGCTGGATATGGCCACTAGGTGGTGGCTTCAGTTTTTGACACGTAATGGGAAGCTCACAACATGTTGACTTGCTTCTTTAAAGCCAATAAGGGGAAGGGTATCTTCATAAGGCTGAAAGCTCAAAACTTTTCACTGATACTTATTCAGTCAAAAAGAATTTATTTATTCACTCTTTCAATAGATTGAGAACCTATTATACTATATGCACCTCAGTGTGGTATGTTCCAGTGATTTAACTATTAACACATCAGACATGGCCCTTTACATGCTATTATACAGAGTGAGATAAGCACATAATCACATATTTTTTGTTCTTTTTGTTA
>CAUYRT010087359.1:0-46132 GCA_963574885.1 Lepilemur ruficaudatus | reverse complement strand
CAATCCTTCTGCCTCAGCCTCCCGAGCAGCTAGGACTATAGGCATGTGCCACCATGCCCAGCTAATTTTTTCTATAGATTTGTAGTTGGCCAATTAATTTCTTTCTATTTTTAGTAGAGGTGGGGTCTCGCTCTTGCTCAGGCTGGTTTCAAACTCCTGACCTTGAGCAATCTACCCGCCTCGGCCTCCCAGAGTGCTGGGCTTACAGGCATGAGCCACCGTGCCCGGCCCAGGGACAAGATCATGTTGAAGATGAAGCCTGCAGTGGCAGACCATCCGCATCAATTTATGGAGAAAAAAATTCATCTTCTTCTTTCCCTAATTGCAGAAGACCAACAGTTAGGAGCAGAAACAATAGCCAACATTGTAGACATCTCAACTGGTTGAGCTTACACAATTCTGACAAAAATTAAAGCTGAGCAAACTTTCTACTTGATGAGTGTCAAAATCTTTGTGGCCAGATCAGCTGCAGACAAGAGCAGATCTATCAATGGGAAATTTAAACAAGTGGGATCAAGATCCTGATGCATTTCTTTGAAGCACTGAAACATGCCTTTCCCAGTATGATCCTGAAGACAAAGCACAACCAAAGCAGTGGCTACCAAGATGGAGCCTTGGGAGCCATTTGACTGGCTATTCCTGTTAAGCACAAAAATCATGACAACAGTTTTTTTTGGATGCTCCAGGCATCTTGCTTGTTGACTTCCTAGAGGGTCGAAGAACAATAACATTAGAGTGTTTTGAGAAAGCTGGACAAAACTTTAGCAGAAAAAACACCTGGGAAAGCTTTACCATAGAGTCCTTCTCCACCATGACAATGCTCCTGCTTATTCTTCTCATCAGACAAGGGATATTTTTGTGAGGGCTTTGATGGGAAATCACTGGGCATCTGCCTTACAGTCCTAATTTGGCTACTTATGACTTCTTTTTGTTTCTCAAAAATCTTTAAAGGGCACCCATTTTATTTTTCAGTTAATAATGTAAAAGACTGAACTGACACAGTTCAATTTCCAGGACCCTCAGTTCTTCAGGGCTGAACTAAATGGCTGCCATCAGGACTGATGAAGTACCTTGAACTTGCTGGAGCATATGTTGAGAAATAAAGTTTATATATTTATTTTCATCTTTTAATTCTATTTTTCCACAAACATTTTGAAGTCCTCTCACAATATAGGTGCTTTTCTGTGCCTGCCAGCCATTGTGCTATTTCATACATTATTATTATTATTACTACTTTGTTTTTTTTTTTTCTTTTTCTTTTTCTTTTTTTTTTTTTTTTTTTGAGATGAGGTCTTGCTGTGTTGCCCAGGCTGGACTTGAACTCCTGGACTTAAGAGATCCTCTTGCCTCAGCAAACTGAGTAGCTGGCTCATACACTATTTTGAAGGCTGTTATTTCAGACAAACACTAGTAGATTTAAAGAGCCACCCTACCCAGTCTTTTGGAAAGGTAGTGTCCGGTCTGGTGGAAGGTGAAAGAAGGTCTTACATTCTGCTAATCTACCTCACTGCTGCTACCAGTAAGTCATGTGGTTTTCAGTTACTAGAAAATTAAATGAGGATGAAATGGTCTTGGCTTATTGTTTCTGGGGTGTATTTATGTGTTGTGTGTGTGTGTGTGTGTGTGTGTGTTTGAATTCCGTGTACAAGAAAACTTCCTAATGATCCATCCTCATTCCCTTTCCTTCACCAATCTAAGTCCTATTCAGCTCAAAAGCCCAGATCCAGTCCTGCCTTCTAGAATATTCTAGCTGACAGTGAACTCTTCCTCATTTGAGTGACCACAGCATTTATAGCCTGTGCCAAATCCATCCTTTAGCAACTGCTTGCATATTCTTGTATATATTTATATTACTTTATTTACATGAATCTTCTCCCTTCAACCACATTAAATAGTCCTCAAGACTGTGTAGAGGATGAGAACTCTGCCCTAAAGTTTCATATTTTTCCTATATATAGCCTTGCGCTGGGTACATATCAGGAATGCAAGAGCTGTTGCTTAATCAATTCTCTTCATTCCCACTTGCCATAAGCTGCCCAACTATTAGATCTCCATGCAACCTCTCAGAAAAGTATCATATGAAACAAGTACATTTCACAATTTTCTGAGATTAAAATCCAAACTACAGTTAGCAAGAGAAGAAATTTCCATGGAGATGCAGTTAAAATGCTCTCAGGTTAAGTAAGAACCTGCAGGGACTGCCTAGCTCACAAGCTTAAAGTACTTCCTAGAGCCCATGGGAGGACAGAGATGAAATGCAGGTAAAAGTTAAGTGGCCAGATGGCTGGACTCTCCAGTGGGGCTGACACTCAGCCCTTGGCCCAGCCATTTTAGCATAGTGTCCAGTAGTAGCCACAGTTACCCATGGAGCCTGGAGGATGAGAGCTGTCTTTATCAAGCAAAGCTTTCTACCCTGGCTGCTGGGGATTTTGAGCAAATGTTCAAACCCAGTGGTGATCTTTTTGGTGTAGAGTTTTGGTACCAAGATAAGCCCTGTCTGCTCTTTGAAAAGCAGTCCAGCTGCGTGGGCCATGTGGGCACAGCTGGTGGACACCTGCTGCAGTGACTGCACATTTAGTCACTTGGCAAATTAAAAAATGTCCTGCACAGGCTGTAAGCTCACTCTCAGTCACTTACGCCATGGGAGGGCCAAGGGTCATTGATTTTTTTCAGCATTCTTTCATGATAAAACCTACCTGAGCTTCACAATGACTCTTCAAGATGAGGCTCTGAAGGCTTGGCATTTTGGGGCTATGAATTTAGTTAAAATATAAACAGGACTGCAGAAACTCTCAATTTGCCACACTCCCACTTAACATCAAAACACTCTGTACAAAGTAAATTTCCCCCCATTAAATCCATATTCATCTTTTATTAATGTAACAGAGTCCATGAGAAAGTGCCATATTTTCAAAATTTAAAAATCAGCTGCTGAAATATAAGAGATGGAGCACTGCCTTAAAGACACTTCATGTAAAAAATCTTGCATTTGTTGACACTAACTCTAGCTAAACAAAAAGGTATAATGTGACCGCCCAAAAGTTAATGGATTACAAAATCACATTAATAGGAATATAAAATATAAAACAAGACAGAGCAGAGCCCCACTGTGCTTCTCACTGCTCAGACCTCATCTAAAACAATGTGCTCAGCTTTAGTGCATCAGAAAAGAGCACCCAGGGTAGGACAAAGGTCAGGCCACAGGCCCATCTCAGGAACTGCTGATAAAATAACCTTGGAAACTAACCCTGGGAAAGAGAAGCCATATCATAATTGTCCTCAAGAATGTGAATGCCTGTCATGTAAAAAGGGAGTTAGACTGACTCTATTTTAGAACTAATGGGCACGATCTGTAAGATAGAAGATTTTGGCAAATAAACAGAAAAAGAAAAAGAAAGCTTCCCGATCATAGCAGTTAGCAACAGAAATGGCTGAACCATGAGACGGTAACTTTCCCATCACCAGAACAACAGCAGCATCATCAACATCATTAACAACAATAAAAGGAGGACCGACATCAAATGCAAGCATAGTCTGGAGACATTAAATAATTTTCCACATGTGCTAGAGCTTACAGATGTTGATTCTGGGATTCAAATCTAGCTCAGCTGATTTTAAATCCTAAACCCATATCTACTGTATTGTATTAACAATATAGTAATCCTAATCCTAAACCCATATCCACTATATCCACACCTACCTCAAAGAATTCTGATGAAGGGTGAGAGAGATGATGCATACAAAGAACTTAAGAAAAGCAACTGGCAGTCTGGGTGGTCTCCATGAGTATTGGCTATAATTGTTATCAGTATCAGTATTTCATTATTACGCACCAGAGATATCCTTGGGTGGAAGGATGGGCTAGACAACGTTTAAGTCTAAGGTTTGTTCTTTCTCTAACTGAAGCACAGGCCCTCTGAGCCTCGTTGCCTGCCTTTTCTGGGTTCCCTCTCACCAGGCATTGCTCCAAGCACTGGGTCTACCCCATGATATTGTTTGTTGTTCCTGCTACCATGCAAGGGTCAAGTGCGTGTCTCTGCAAAGTCAGGTCAGATACCCTTGAGGTTCTGCATTTAATCCCATAGTTGGACTTCTCTTTATTCAAATCCCATTCAGAATTGGCAAAATTCCATTTGCTGATTCAAAAAGGGGAAAGAGGTTTTGAAAAGGCTTATAACAAAGGCTCATAAGCCTTACAGATCAAACAGCTCTTAAAGAACAACATTTTGATGAGTTAAGTGTAAAAGAACCAGAAACATACGGATTAAATTCCCCTCGAAATTTGAATGCATTTAAAAATTAAAGGGAAAAGCACTTGGCAGAATACATTGGGGTCCTTTGCTGAATCTAAAACATAGAGAAAAACGGCTTGAGACATCTTGCCCAAATGAGGCAGCTCCCTGTTTCTATCTGGCTTACTTTAAGTGCTTCCTTTTTTTTTCATGTCTCTTAGGAGACTATTTCAGACTCCCAGTTCCCCTCCGTTTCTTCTCCCTTAATGGCTAATTGCTAATTAGCAAGATATTTGTGTGCTGGAAGAAGCAGTTCATTCTCTGAAATGGCCAGAGCCTACCACTTAGGTCACGCCGTGGCACTCACCCAGGTACCCTGGTGGTAAGTGTGTTGCAGCAACGGCCTGAGCCACTCTGAGGGAGGCTAAGCCCTGCTCTTGGAGACATGCTAACCCCTGTGCCACTGATTTGCTGAGGGATAAAGACTTACATCAGTGAGTGTGTCAGTTCCCAGTGGCCTGAGCCAGCCTCCCCAGGCCATGCAGTCCTCATCTGGAATTCTTGGGAAACTAAGCCTAGGTAGGGAGAGCTACAAACAGAGATTAAACTGACTTTACAGTTGGACAAAACATGGTTAGACCTGATGTGTCTATTTGGCCTTCCCCAGTGGTCTGGTGTCACAGTCTTCAAAGTAGACAGTAAGACACAGGTGGTGATCCGCTCACACGGGGCAGGGAAGTAGGAGTTCTTCCATTCATATTTATGTTCTGGTGCATCCTTTCATACATTTCTATTTTTGAATGCTTGAATGTTGGATAACTTTCCCAATATGTATTAGTATAATGGTATAGAGATTTAATTCATCAACAAATATATGTATATTATGAGTGATACTCTAAAGTTTTTTGTTGTTTATTTTGTATGGTTTGTTTTTCCATCAGTGGATATAAGCAATCAAAAAACCTTAAGAGACCACTGTCTTCTAAACACAATACTGGCTGTGGGGCAGGTAGATCTGGGCCTCAATTCTGCCTCTATTCCTTGTCAGGCAGAAGGCCTTGGGGAAGGTGCTTAGTCTCTCTGAACCTCCACCTTCTCCTATGGAAAATGAGAATTTTACTACTTTTGAAGGTTGTGGTGGGGGTTATATAGTGAGAGTTAGGAAAAGTTTGAGTCCAACACCCTGGCAAAATCCCTGGCTTATAAGGGCTAGGCAAAAGATAGCTGCTATTGTCTTTTCTATTTGCTGTTTCTATTCTGTAGGCATGTGTTTCCTAACAATTCCAAACTTTTACTGAACTATTCCTCCAGTAAGTGGAAACAGAGTAGTATTCAGGTCATTAAATATGAAATGTCCAATTTTGAATCAAAAGTGTAATTTATTATGTCTCAAACATGAAGCAGTACAATTAATCAAAATATGCGCTTGAACCATTGACACAGTTTTGCCATCTTAATGATGCTTGTTCATGCCACCAGCAAAGAAGCCTGCAGAGCAAGCGGCAATGAAATCGTGAAAGGCGTTTTCCACAGCTTCTTGCGAATTGAATAGTTTTCCTTGAAAGACATGTTCCAAATCCTGGAAGAAGTGGTAGTAGTTGGTGCAAGATCTGGTGAAAATGGTGGATGACAGAGAGTTTCCAAGTCCAGCTGCTGTAGTTTGAGCAGTGTTGTCATAATTACAAGAGGACTGGCCTGTCTCTATTGACTAATCTTGGCTGCTTAATCACAAGCATCCTCATCATTTCATCCAGTTGGTTGCAGTAGACATCCATTGTAATGGATTGACCAGGTTTCATGAAGCTGTAGTGGATAATACCAGCACTGGACCAACAAACTGACACCAGTAGCTTTTTAAAACTAGTATTTGGTTTTGGACTGTGTTTCAGCACTTCATCTTTGTCCAACTATGGAGCCAAAGGCTAGCGATTGTCAGAAAAAATCCATTTTTTATCACAATATGGTGTAAAAATGGTTCACCTTTATGTCATGACTACAAATAAGGCAAGCTTCATGACAATTTCTCTTCTGATGTTCAATCCAGCTTTTGTACCCCACCGATTTGTTTCAAAGTGTTGGAATAGTAATGTCAAACCTTGCTGCTAATTCACGTGTAGGTTGGGATGGATTCACTTCCACTACAGCTTCCAGCTCATCATTATCCACCTTGGTCTCAAGTTGCCCACGTGACTTATTTTCAAGATTAAAATCACCAGAACAGAACTTCTCAAACCATCGACTTACTGTGTGTTCATTAGCCACATCCCTCCCAAACACTTCACTGATATTTCAAGCTGTTTGTGCTGCATCGGTTCCATGATGGAACTCATATTGGAAAATAACATGAATTTTTGACTTATCCATGGTTTCACAAAAATTGCCCTAAAAAAATGAGAAAGATAATCACAAGCCAAAACATGTGCTTGAAAGACTTAGGATGTATCTTCACAATAAAACAAGAAGTGTCAGAGTGAAATGTCTGTGATATCAACTGTCAGACTTAGTACTTAATGAAATTGGACATTTCATACTCAGTAACCTAATTATGTTTCGATCATCATGTCAAATCAGAGAAAGCTGAAGATGAGAAAGCTTAATCACCTAAGTTTGTCACTCATCACATTTCTCAATAGATGTCTACAAAACTTCCAATAAGAGCAAGACCAAATTCTAAGTTTTCTCATACTCTTTATCTGAGGGTTTAGACAAGCTCACCCAGTGTCTTCTCGAGTGTTGCCAACAAGTCCACAGGGCTGGTTGATGACAATGACTGATATTCTAGCAGGGGAAGGGGAAGTGTGGACATTAAACCATGGTTTCTCATGTCAGCTGAGAATGAAGAAAGATGCTTCAATTTGCCAAAGACTTAGAGAAATCCTCTTTCAGGGGATACAAAAGGCAAAGAATTGTAGTCCACCTTGTGTCTTTAAAAAATTTCAGTGTTTTGAAGAGAAACATGGATTCATGCTCAAAACCCCATCATTTCCCCACAACAAATTATATCTTCCCAACTCCAAGTCATTTTTATCAAATCACCTTTTCCCCCCATAGAACTTATTACCAACAGAAGTTACTTTGTTAACTTAATTACTTATTAGTGTTTTTGTTTCCCTACTCCCCATGAGAATGTTTAGCTCCAACAAAGCAGGGGACTCGGCCAGCTTGCACACCGCAGAGTTCAACCATGCTTTCTGCACAGCTGGCCCTCGGCAAGCCATGGTGTTGATTCTGGTTTCTTTCTCCAACTTTGGACCACCATGGGGTTCAGCTAACACAGCCATGATCCAAATCTCACCCACCTACTGTTCCAGTAAATGAATTTTTATTGGGACCCAGCCATGCCTATTCCATTGCATATTATCTGTGGCTGCTTTTGTGCTTCAAGGGCAGAGGTGAGTTGTTGCACAGGCACAGTGCGGCCCACAGAGCCTAAAAGACTTATTATTTGGCCCTTTACATAAAAAGTCTGTTGGCCTCTGGTCACCAGAATCAAGTAGAAGTTATGCATAAAATATATTAAAAAAAATGTATTTAGCAAGCAGGACAGAAAAACAGGTTACAGTTGGAGGACAGCTGTTTCAACAACACATACTCATTAAGGCAGATTAATGCAGCTATTTACCATGAAATGTATGGTGTAATCAATACTATTGTGACTATTGTGTAAAAAATAAATAAATGATGAAAGTATGCCATTGATTACATACCCACCAACTGTCAACATTTACCTTAGTTCAAGTAAAGGCTGGCAGATAAAGGTTACCTATTGCATAAGAAGAATTGGAGTTTCAGCCAGTTCTCAATCCTTCTGAGATGGATTAAGACCAGTGTTGTACTTTCTTTTCTCTCCAGATTTCTGCCTTTAGGCTGTTTCACATTTTCTTCATATTTTTAGAGGGGAGTGGTAGAGAGAGAAAGGAAAGAGTCATCTTTTAATCTAAGCACTTGTAAACCTTTCTGGGAAGAGGCTATGTGCTAAAAAAATCTTTAGAGAAAATGAATAAACATTTATTTTTAGAGTTCTGTGTAGATTACAACTATCTATACTCTCCAGGCTAATAATAGCTTGAAAAATCTAGAGATGTTTAGAGATGACAGGAGCTTTGTTTGAACCCCAAGATCATCAGAAATTTTCTTCTTACTTACAATACATATGTATAAAACTCCCAAGAAAAGACACCTGCAAACCATCTCCAAATAGGATTCTAGAGCAAGTCGTTGTGGAACTTTTAATGGTGGGCCACCAAAAATACTGTTGTACCTCAGTTTTATAAAATGTTTTCATATTTTAATGTCCCTTTTTTAAAATTTAAAAATTTTGGCTGGGCACAGTGGCTCCCACCTGTAATCCTAGCACTCTAGGAGACTGTTGCAGGAGGATCTGTTGCTTGAGGTCAGGAGTTGGACAGAAGCCTGAGAAAAAGTGAGATCCTGTCTCTCAAAAAAACTAGAAAAATTGCTGGGTAAGGTGGCTCACGCCTCCCAGCTACTGGGGAGGCTGAGGTGGGAGGATCTCTTGAGCCCAGGAGTTTGAGGTTGCTTTGAGCTATGACAACTCCACTGCACTCTAGCTGAGACTCTGTCTCAAAAAAAACATTATTTTATTGTAGTAAGAACACTTAACATAAGACATACTCTCTTAAAAAAAATTTAAGTGTACTAATACAGCATTTTTAACTGGAAGTTGACAGTTAACTTCTAGAACTTACTCATCCAGTTACTTGCAAAGCAGGGACTATGCCCATTTCCCTCTCACTCCAGCCCCTGGAGACCATCATACCACTCTTTGATTCTATGAATTTGCTTATTTTAGATATCTCATATTAGTGGAATCATGTACTATTTGTCCTTCTTGACTGTTTTTTTTTTTTCACTTAGCATAATGTCCTCAAGGTCCATCCATGATGTCGCATATTGTGGAATTTCCTTCTTTTTTAAGGCTGAATAATATTCCATTGTATGTATTTTTATATACTTGTTAAAACCGACACACAGGAATTATACATATTCATGGGATACACAGTGATGTTTTGATACATATAACGTATGGTGATCATATCAGGGTAATTAGCATATTTATCTTCTCAAACATTTCATTGTGTTGGGAATATTCAATATCCTTCTTCTAGCTATTTCAAGCTATATGTGATTGTTAACTACAGTCATCCTTCAGTGCTATAGAACACTAGCATATCTTCCTTCCATCTAGCTGTAATTTTGTATCCTTCAACAACTCTCCTCATTTTATATAAACGCCACATTTTCTTTATCCATTCATCTATCAATGGACAGTTAGGGCATTTCCACGTCTTGGTTGTTGTGAATAGTGTTGCAATATTTCTCAAATAGAAATTTATTTTATAATCTGTATGTGCATATAACACAGTACCTGTCTTTCTAATTGTCCTAATCTTAAAAAGCTGTCATTACATCACAAGCACCTTACAGAAGGGGGCACCTTCAAATCAAACAAATATATTGGAGGGGGGAACCAAAAGGAAGTAGCAAAGAATCCATGTTTCATGAAATACCTTATCTGAAATTAATCCTCCCTGCTGATATAAAAGGACCCAGATGTTTAATCCCCCTATTTCATTATAAGCTCTCCTTCTCAGACAGGTTTCTCCACCCACCTGTCTGTGGAGTCCCCAGAAGAACAGCAGTGCACCCTGAGAAATAAATGGACAGCCGTCTCAGTGCCAAATGTCCTTTCAGTAGGTCATGAGTTTCCTTCCCGTGAGTCCTTTTGCTTTAAAAAGCCTACAAAGTTCATTCTAACACACAAAGGCACCCAAGATTGGGCATTGTTTTCCAAACAACCCATTATCCAGTGGCCTATTGCAAAATTAGTTGAGGGAGAATCTGTGTGGAGAGATAAATCTTTCTCTGCTGTTTCAAGACTCGTCCTCAGCCAATTAGACCTGCCACTGTGACAGCAGCCTCGTGGCACACACATTAGAAGTTCTCAAAGAAACCCCTTAGCAGACCCAGTGTCTGCTGCAGTCTGTGACTTGATGGGAGAGCAGGTGTGCATGTCAGAATATGGCAAAGCAAGTCCAAAATGAGTTTGTGGCCAGAAATCAGAGGGGACAGAAGAACCAAAGAATGGAATCGAGAAAGTGCTGACATTTAAAAGCTTTTCATTCGGGGTCTTAGCTACTTAGCTACAGCATTTACTTTGGCCTCTGAAGGCAACCTTGGGCCACAGAGAAGCCTGGACAACTAGACAGATGAATTAGTGATGTTTTATTTCAAAACAGACTTGATCTTAATGGTTAGCATGGTGAGTTTCACAGTGGAGTTTTGGCCCGTAGTTTTTAAAGACTATTCCAGGTCAGGGCTCTTTGAATTTCTTCCCATGCTATTTAAGTGGCCCTATATTCTTCAATCACCTTTATGGAAAGAAGTCAAAGCCATTTATCCTTTTAACAATATTCATAGCTTGCCGTTTCTAAAGCTCATTTTTATTGGAGGAGCCAGTTACTTTGCAAACTTACTACAACTAACGCAAGGCACTGTTGGGGCCATTTAAATCACCAAATCATCAAATAAGCATCGCTTCACTGAGTCACAGAGCATTTGTAAGGGGAGAGCGCACCTCTGCTCCCCTTTTTCTGGTTGGATAAACTGAGACCAGGGATGATAATCCCCATGCTCCAAGTCTCCAAAGTAAAGCAAAATAGTTTATTTTCATTGGATTCTCTTCATAAATAGAAAAATTCCCATTTTGACTCCTCATTTTTCATACAGAAAGACACTTAATTTGGAAACTCTTAGGCTAAAGAACTGCCAAACTCTGTTTTCTGATGCCAATGACACAAAGCCCCAGTGGCCCTCAGGACAGGCGTAGCTCGCACATCTCCAAGTGGAGGGGCTCTGCAGTGGCAGGCTGTGTTGCAGGAGAGCCAGACACAAACGCCAGCCTCATTTTTCAGTAATGACACCGTCTTTGGATCTGTTCGGATCTGGCCATGGAGTAACTTTCAGAAAGTGTTTGTCAGAAACTTCTTCTCTCAGTAGAGTTCCCAGGAGAAAACCTCTATTCTTCTCAGCAGTATAATCAAAAGCCCGCTCTCCGCCACCCACACACCCTCAGTGCAGTGCTGGGAAATCGCAACAGAAAGAGAAGGAGCCAGAGTCCCAGGGAGACCTCTGCAGATCTCTCCTGGGGAGGTGGCAGGGAGATCTGTATACACAACATTATCCCATTGAACCAGGCCTCCTGTATTCCGTGAAACTAAAAATAAGGACGATAACAAGAAAGATTTATCTGAGTCGAAAGGAAGTTCTGACATTACCATAATGGCATCTCTCCAGAAAGTCTGTTCTTTCCTTTCCATTCACATCTCCACTTCGTATTTCTCTGAAAATATAGCTAAAGGGAACTATGCTTTCCCCATGGTTCATAACAATCAGATTGCCCAACTATCACACACTCCCCCAAAACTTGGTTAGTTAATTACTCACCAACAGAAATACCAAGCACAGATCAGTTGCATGCGTATGTGTTTGAGAACTCATATTGTTCTAAGAGACTCCTAATTATATGTTTGCTCTGCTATCTACCCCTTACCCCTCCCTACTTCCCTACGGGAGTCTGAGTAACACAATCATAGAAGATTCTAAAGAGGCTTGTCATATCCTGGGGTTTACAAGACAGGGTATTCAAAAGGCAGCGATGTTAATATTGTTTTACAGTATGCTGGCTGCTTGGGGGGTTTGCAGCCATCTGCGTGCATTAACCCCTTCCTAAGTCGGGGAAAGGCTGGGGTTGGCTCATTCATGGAGTTATACTGCCTCTCTTACCACTATCTTGCTCTACCCAGTCATCGATTTGGGATCAGCAGGTATGATTTATTAGTGGGAAACATACCCTAGTAGGCTTTGGTACGACAGGCCTCTACTGATTCTGCTGGAGCCAATCCCTGTAGGAACCACTGTCAGCATTACCTCTGCATCCTCCAAGGGTTGTCTCTAGGTTACCCAGGTCGGGGTGGGTTATGAGCACAGAAGATTTTTTTTAGATCCATAGTCTAGATTCCTAATGCAGGTCTATTGCTACTGATGGGTGACCTAGTTATCATATAAATAGAGTAGTATTTTATTGTATATTAAACATTAAAACAGCAAACTATTTTTGTGAATCTGATAAAAGCCATGGACTCTAATCCCAGAAAAATACTCTCTCTCATTCTCTCTATCTCACACACACGTAACAGAGGGAAGGGACTGAAGAAGAAAAAAAAAATATTTTCTGCCTGTTTATAACTTCCCCCACTCTTCTGGGGAACTGCAGCCTGGCCTGCACCCCTGAGGCGGGTTAAGTCCTTTGCTAAAAGAGATAACTCAGCCATCCCAGGTAGTGCCAGCCTCCAGGTGGGCAGCTGGTGGAGATCACAGGCTTTGTCTTTGGCAGAGAAAATCTGTTACTGAAAGCTCAGCAGAAGAATAAGAACACCTGGTTTGAGGAAAAGGAAAGAGAAGTTTATTACTTTGCCAGCAAAGGAGGAAAAATGGTAGATCTTCTTGTCTCAAAACCCAAATTTTCTTCCTGCACGTTAGCAGAAATACAGAGCTTCTAAAGGGAAGGCCCCTCAGTTCTAGGCTATTGTCACTAACTATTCTAACGATCCCGTCTCTGCCAAAGACAAAGCCTGTGACCTCCGCCAGCCGCCCACCTGGATGGCTGAGTTATCTCTTTCAGCAAAGGACTTAACCTGCCTCAGGGAAGCAGGCCAGGCTGCAGTTCCCAAAAAGAGTGGGGGAAGTTGTAAAGAGACAGAAAATATTTTTTATTCTTATTCAGGCCCTTCCCTCTGTTACATATTTTGGTAACATACCAAAACCACACACTCACACACGGACACGCACATGCACACACTCACACACACCCCCATATAACTCCGGGAGGGTCGTGGACCTCCTGAAGCTCATCTGAGTCCAGCAGCCCCAGCATAAGAGATCTCACTTTATGAGAAGTTTGACGTCTTCTACATGTTTAGCACGCCCTTCGCCACGTCTCCATTATAACCATGTCTAATGGATTGCAATGACTCTTTGATTTTTCTTGCACTTCAATCAAATGATTTCCTCACTGATGTGAGGGTAACAGTCTACTCCCACAGTGTTTCATTCTAACCCATACGCAAGGCACTGAGGACTTAATGCAGACAAGCACTGCGGTACATGCTGTGGTGGTCAGTTTTATGATAACTTGGCTAGGCCGTAACACCGGCTTATTCAATCAAATACTAATCTAGTTATTGCCATGAAGATATTTTTGGAGATGATATTAACATTCAAAATCAAATTGACTTTCAATAAAGGAAATTATCATAGATTACCTGATATGATAAGGTAATCATATACCTTGAGTTCTGCTCCTAAGGCCTTTCAACTGATTGAGTGGGCCTCATCCAATCAGTTGAAAGGCCTTAGGAGCAGAACTGAGATTTCTGGGAAGAAAAAATTCCACCTGTGGACAGCAGCTTCAGCCCATGCCTGAGAGTTCCAGCTGCCTTTCCTCAGGGCCTGCTCTACAGATTTCAAACTTGCCTAGCCTGCACCCCATGATCATATAAGCCAATTCCCTGCAATAACCCCCTTAAGGTGTCTCCTACTGGTTCTGTTTCTCTGGTTGAACCCTGACTAATGCAGATTTTGGTACAGGGAAGTGGGGTGTTGCTGGAAAAAATACCTAAAAGTTTGTGCAGGTGATTTTGGTATTGGACAAAGGGTAGAGGCTCGAAGAATTTGTAAGTGGATGACAGAAAAAGCCTAGATTGTTTTTAACAGATTGTTTATAGAAGCACTTCTGGTGAGGTCTCAGAAGAAAATTAGGAGCATATTATCGGAACATATAAGAAAAGTAATCCTTGTCAGATAGTAGCAGAAAACTTAGGTGATTTGTGTCTTACAGTTAATGGAAAGAACTTATAAGCAACGAGTATGGATATTTGGCTAAGGATATTTCTAAGCAATGTTAAAAGTGCAGCCTGATTTTTTTCTTTCTGCCTATAGTAAAATGTGAGAGGAAAAATATAACATGAAGAGAGAAATGCTTAGCAAAAAAAGAACCCAGCCCTTATGATTTAAGAAATTATTAGCCTATTTAAATTGCAAAAGATGCTAAAATTAAGAGACCCACTGTTAGCAAATTGTGCCTTGGAGAAAAGGTCAAGTATATGTCTGGACCACCTAATGCTAGCATTGAAAGGATTAGGTGTATGACTCATGAATATCAGCAGAAGTCAGAAAGAAAGATGGGATTATTCAGGAAGGTTCTGTGGAGGACCCTCTTATCTAATAGTATGAATCCCGATGACATACACACGAGATGCACAAAGTTTCTGAGAATGATATATCAATAGAAACATTTGCAGCTAAGACTAAAAGGGATGGGGACATAACAAAATGAAAGAAGACTGTTGGACTCACAAAATTCTACAGAAAAGAAACAAGCTGATAAAAAAATACTGAGTTGTAAACATGTGCTACTCTTCAAGAAAAAGGGAGGGTGACTCTGAGGGCTGAGCCTTGGAACCTGAGGCTGGAACTGTGAGGCCAGAAGGCAGCACTGTGAGCCCGGAGTTTAGAGATATGAGCTACTGAAGACTATTCCCAGGCCTTGTACTTCATGGAATTTGCCAAGCTAAATTCTGAAGATGCTTGAGACTGGTGACCTTTTTCTTTCTTGCATTTTCTCCCATTTGGAATAGGATCGCCTACAACTGTTATGCTATGCTTTCCTTACTACTGAATTTTAGAAACAGATAATTTGTGTTCTAGTCATATAGGTCCACAGATGGAGAGGAATTTTGCCTCAGGGTGGATCATACCCATAGTACCACACATAACTGATTTAGATACTGATATTTTGGACTTTTTGGGCTAATGATATTTAGTTAAGATTTTGGATATGAGTTGATGCTGTAATAGGCTGAAATTGGGTGGGATATTGGGATGGGGTAAATGTATTTTGCATGTGGGACAGATGTGAATCTTTGGGAACGAGAGGGTGGGCAGACTGTCATAGGTTAAAAAATGTTCCCTAAAAGCTAACTACATACTCATCCCTGGAATCTGTCTATATTAGCTCATATATTAGGGTGGGGGCATATGCAATTAAGTTAAAAATCTTAAAATGGGGAGATTATCCTGGATTATCTAGGTGGGTCCTAAATGCAATCACATGTATTCATGTAAGAAAAAGATAGAAGGAGATTTCAGCACATACAGAAGAGCAGGAAATGTTAAGATACATCAGAGATAGATTTGAAAATGCTGGGCTTGAAGAATGAAGTAATGTGTCCACAATCTAAGAAATACCAGAAGCCCCCAGAAGATGTGAGAGACAAGGAATAGATTCTCCCCTAGGGCCCCTGAAGGGAGTATGGCTCTGCTAACATCTTGATTTTGGGCTAGAGAGATTGATTTGAGACTTCTGGGCTCCAGAACTGTGAGGGAATGAACTTTTGTTGCTTAAGGCACCAAGTTTGTGGTAATTTGTTAGAGCAACCACAGGAAAACAATATAGATCCTATAGAAAACTAAAATGAGAAAGTTATAAATCTCCCCCATAAAAAGTTAAGAATCAGCCTGTGGAAGGTTCCAGATGAGTATCCAGCTAACTCTAGTACAGGGCTGACAACAATAAAGGTTTAAACAAAATGCAAAGGCCTTGGAACAATTCTTTGGGTGGAGTATACTGAGAAAGGATTCACAGAGAGCGGAGCACGTAGGAGAAGTAGAGGCATAGAAATGACTAGTATGTTTTAAGAATAAGATGTTCAAGGGGAAGAACCATTAGAGTCATGGAGCTGAAAAGGAGTGAAAGGCGACTGGTAATGACCAAGAGATAAAGTTGGAATGTCAGAGCTGCCAACCTCTTAGAGATATTCTAGTGATTTTCAAGTCGTGCTTTATGTGAGACATGGAGGGCTATAAAAACATTAAATACACGATCTAATCTACACTCCCCACCACCCCACTTTACAAGAAAACAAAAAGGACACACAGACATAAGCAAAGAATAGCATGACAGTTAAAAGGTGGGTACTGTCAGATGTACTTGAATTCAAATGGGGCAACTCTGCGTGCCCACAGACACGGTTCTGTACCTTTCTGAGTTCAATGCAAGCAATGGAAATACATGCATCTGCCTCACCCAGTTGTGACAATTAACTGACGTTTGTCACACACCCACATAGTTCCTTGAACTTAACTAGGTACTCAATAACAGTAAGTAGGCAAGTGGAAAAAGTCAGGATTACAACCTGGGGTTTCTCACCTTTAATTTTTCCACTATGAGGATAGAAATTTTAGGTTCCAATCAGAGTTTGAAGTTCTTGAATGGCATGCCAAGGGTTTCAAACTTTATGAGTTGGAATCTATGGGATGATTGTAAATTATAGGATGTCATAACCTTATCTGTGTTCTGGACAAGATCATTATCTGATGGTGAAAGGATATGAACAGTCAATCAGTGAGAAAGGAGCCAGTTTGGAGCCTGCTGCGGGAGGCTCCGGTAATGAGCTGAGGAGGTCTGGTTCAGGATGATATGAGAAGCACATTTCAAATGCTGTGCCTTCCTGACTTGAGACTATTTTTGAGCAGGCAGAAAAGTAGCCAGGCATGTGTGATTATTCAATGGCAGGAAAATGTTGCGTGTGTGGTGAAGAGTTGGGGGCATTCTAATTATGCAAGGATATTCCAGAAAAGACATCTGAGCTTGGCATCTCTTCTGAGGGACTGCCTACTGAATGTTACACTGTTCAATGGCTGGAAATGCGTGCAATGCATACAAAGCCTGCCTTCATGAGTCCTAGTGACCCAGATGGCCAGCTGCGTAAGTTTCTCCAAGAGTCATACACTGACTCGTGCGCACTGACAGCCCAAGGGAACATGCAATTCCCCTAATCTCTTCCTGTGAAAGCAAAGACAAACATGGTCTTTGAATTTTAGCATACATGCACATCCTTGCAGGTATGACAATGAATCTATAATGTTACACTGGATTTCACGGCTAAGCAGAAATGCAGACACACATGCAATGAATCATGTTCCAGAAAAACAATGAAATGTGGTGGTTTTATTAAATGTTCATCCATTTAAAATAGTGAGGTATGATGTTCTGACCCATCACCCAAGATGGCGGTCACTGAAGCTGCCTTCCCCGTGGAAAGTGAAGTTGTTAGCCCGAAGAACAATTAAGTGGAAGAGAACCACAGGGTTCAAAGAGCAAAGATCAGTTAGTCTTTTCTGCCTGCTCCTCTAGCTATTTTCAGGTTTGTTTCTTGCACTGTGTGATCCAGGGCTTTACTGAGTTTCATTTTAAATCATCCAAAAACCCATGGCTTCAAACCCTTGCCCTTAAATAAGTCACTACATTGTAGGAGGCCTCACTATTAGCTCTTCATTCCTGACAGTCACCTTGAATTTGCCTTTGCTCAGTTCCCTCTCATTATTCACTCTTGTACCTTTTTGGATAATGAGAGGCTGTATTTGATACGTATGTTGTGTTTCCATGCATGTGACTTGTACCTGACTTAACTGCAATTTAAGTTACACATGCACATACACACACATATGTATGTAACATTGCTAAACTGCAGTTGTTAGGATAGATGATAGATAGAAAAATAGATCAATCTCCTAACCCAAGGTCCACATATGGACTTCTGAACCCCAAATTATTTGCAATGCATATGTCATCATATGCATTTTGTTTTCTGGAGAAAGAGGTCATTTTTATTAGATTCTTAAAGAAGGTGTGCAACTTACAAAAGATTAACCCTTACTTTTGCATGTTTAGGAACAACCTTTCTCTCCTCATCCTTTCTTATGTCTCATATTTCCCCTTTCTTGTGCCCTTCCAGCTTCTCCTCTCCTCATGCTGCTTTTCCAACATGATCACCCTCCTCAGCTTCCCCTGTGTTTTAGCTGGCGTGCAGAGCTCATTGTGTGGTGCCCACTGTGCCCGGGACAGAGCACTCTGCTCCTTAAACTCATGTTGCTTTATAGGCCCAGTTCAGTGAGTTCCATCAGGTGCTGACTCCTTGGAGAGAGAACCAGAAGCTTAGAGAGGGTGAAGATGGTGACAGGGGCTGGTTTTACACCAGTGCTATGTTTGTCAAGGAGGTGAAGTGGAGACTGACTCATCTAAGTGACTCCTAATTGTGTTCCCGCTCCACAAAGTGCAGGCGGGCTGGGGCATCAGGGGCAGAAAGGCACTTCCATTCCTCAGCTGCACCGGCCCCTACGGAAGTGAGCTAATGATCACAGAGAATTTGGACAAAGAACAATTCCACTTCAATCCTTGCAATACTAAAGTCATGTCAAAGGACTAAAGTCTTGCTCGAAATAACTGCACAATTAGGGCATGGGGAGGGTGGGGAGACACTCGGTTCCATTAGTATACCATGCTCCATGGGATCACCGTGTCTCTGGACAGGGCACTGTGAAATCGGGATCCACCACTGCTTTGATTATTCCTTGTCTCCTTTGCCCTGGACCACTCTGGCCCTCCACCCCTCACTGATAGAAGGAAGAGTCTCACAAACTGACTTTGCAAGGGCTTCCAATTTCAGCCCTTTGGGATTATGATACTTCTGAAAGAACCAAAGCCTTTCAGTGATTTCATATGACCACACAATTCATTCTCCCAACTTCCAAACTCAGCTTCTCCATGGCTTCCCCTTAAGTAGGTTTTGTCACTCTTACTGCCATAGACTGAATGTTTGTGTCCCCCGAAATTCATATGTTGAACTAAATCCCTTATGTGAGTGTATTTGGAGGTGGAGCCCTTGGGAGGTGGTTAGGTCATGAGGGTGGAATGTTCTGGAGTTTCCCAGAAGAGGGAGGAGAGCTCCTTTGCCCCTTCCACCATGTGAGTTCACTGGGACCTGACAGCCATCTGCAAACCAGGAGGAAGGCCCTACCTGACATGGAATCTGACGGCATGTTGGTTTTAGACTTCCCAGCCTCCAGAACTGTGGGAAATAAATGTCTGTTGTTTTAATCTACCCGGTGTATAATATTTTGTTATAACAGCCCAAACAGAGTCAGACACCTACCTTCCCCTCTCTCCCAAGCCTCCGAGCTTTCTTTTCCAAAGCCCGACCCATCCTGCCTGGCATCTACCCGCCAAATAAACAAGAGACTGAGAACTTTGGCCTTCTGTTTCTTTGTATAATTCACTCCATGGAGTTTTTCCTACTCAATAAAGGACTTCATTTCTATTGATGTGCAAAGACCACACATTTCAAGAGCAGCCAAAACAAATCAATGTCACATGAGCTGGATAAATCCTTCTAACTACTCCAAAGAGCTAATGATTCTGAAGTCTTCTCACTATTTATATTTTGGTTAGGGCTGGTTACATCCTATCTGATCATAAGACGATCTATTACTATTAATACAACACTAACTGCTATGCAAAATGTATATGCCCAAAATACATTATTTGGAGGGAGGAGCTTTTCTGAAACCATCATCTCATTGCAAATAGTCCCTATTTCATTCCTCACTCCTCCAAAACATGCCAGTATCTTCAGCCATATTCTTGAGCAACTCGATTCTTAGTAAAAGTTTCTTTTATAAAATCCAAATTAGTTAGACATTCAGAACTGTACACTTAAAGCAGTTGCTATAGAATGTGTTTGAGGGATTTTCACTTTGCTGTTTGGAACTAGCTGGGTTAGCACCTGCCAAATCTATTCATGGTTCTGGTTTGCATGATTAGCCCCTCACTTTCCCAAGCTCAAAAACATAAAAACAAACAGATCAAGACTGCTATGTCACACTGCTCCTCTTTCATACACTGCTAGGACATCTTTGAGGCAGGTTTACTGTTACTGACCTCAGGGTAATTTTTTGCACCTGGGGTGGTAAATTACTTCCAGGTGAGGCAAAACCAGATGGCTTCAACCTTTCTGGAGTTGATTAAAATGATTGTACCTGCTTCAAAAGTCTACCAATCAAACATCAGAGTTTGATTTACCATGGTAACGTCTCAGCCAGTGGCTTCTGCACTGTTCATGGAAGATGTTGAATCTACCAATTAAAACTAGCAAATGATACCCCCTATCTGATACACACACACACACACACTCATATCACTTTATCCTAAGTGCTTGCAGAGCCAGCTGCTGCTGAACAAAAGAAAAACTTTAAAAAAATTCTTTAAAAGTGGAGCTCCTGCTTGGTAACATATAGAAAAATAAAACACATTTGTAACCCTCCTGGCACAATATACTACCACACAAATACAGAAGATACTTGAACTGTGTAATTGCCTAAGGTCTCATGTAACATTCATTTCCACTTGGCAAGGATGCCCACAACATAGGAGGAGGGCAATTTTCCCACTCATGAGTTATCAAATATCTCCTAAGCTGGCATATAAATTCAGTATTTTGTTATTATCAGATGCTATTAGATCACCATGCATTTTCACTCTTTGGTTTATAATTCAATACAATTCAATTTATTTCTGTTCAATTCAATTTGATTCAATCTAACTCAATTTAATTCAATACATTCATTAGCCACACATTCTATTAGGTATAAGCTGGTATGAAAATTAATAGTTAAATCCAACCTTTCCTCACAAGAAACCTAAAATAATTTATCAGCCAGGGTTTGAGGGACCTTTATAATTGCAATATGAAAGATGCTAAACATCAGTGAGTATAACACCTAAGGTGTTGATAAGGACATTTAGATGACTTTGATATATTGGCCATTCTATTAAAATGTGCAGAACAAATATGCCAAGGATAAGCAAAATATTATTTATGTGTGATACAAAATAGCTGATAGTGCCATGAGATGCTTTATTTTTACGTTTATTTGCTTCTTAGATAATGAACTTATCTTAATGCATGGCTATCTTGATTTTTGAATAAACATTACAACTAGGATGGGTATTTTTTAAAAGACAAAGGAAAAGAAGAAATAGGAAAAAAATTGTGCTGCAGCACGACTATATCTCCAATGCGGCATTAACAGTAAAACAAATAAAAATCTAGCAGCCTTTTAGTGTGCATTCACAAAATGCCATCTTAAAATCACTTAGATCTTCATTATTTTTCCAACATAGCAAAAGTGTTTGCTTTTGCAGATGCTCTAACACAAACATTCACATTCCAGACCAATAAAAATAGCAATAGTTTGCAGTTATGACCACTAACACCATTTGTAGACACGTAAAATCAAAAAAGATTAATCGCACCATATGAAGCAGGCAATACACTGATTTCTAAATCATTCTGCAAGCTCAGGTCTAGACCCTCATGGAAAGAAAATACCAGCAGCCTGCAATTGTACAGAGATTGTATATTCAATGCAGTATACTATTTCTGTGACTGGAAGTCAAAATCTTTTTTTGGTTTCCTATGAGCAGTTTCCAACAAAAACATGTGACAGAGTGAAATGTTTTCCACGTTGCTCCCATCTCTGTATTTCCTTTACCTATGTACCAGTTGCATAGTTATCTCTATCTGCCTTACATCATTGGAGGGGGGCATATTTCAGCTTCTCATCGCCTGTATTCCATCAACCGTGGACACAACCTCCATCCATAGCATATTAGCATTTAAAATTTACAAAGCCTTTATTCTAGGTAGACTTGCTTAAAATAATGAGAATTTGGAGGACAATGTTTCTCTTCTCTGTGTTTTCTTAGGTCATCAGCCTTGAATGTATTTTCAGCAGTCCGCAACCTTTTTGGCACCAGGGACCGTTTTCACAGAAGACAAATTTTCCACGGACTGCAGAGGGTTCAGGATGATTCTAGTGCATTACATTTATTGTGCACTTTATTTTTATCATCATTATTACTCATAATATATAATGAAATAATTATACAACTCACCATAGGTTGGGGACTCCTGCGTTAGGTAGACAGAATTGCCCCAATACAGTCCCATTGCCAAGTTCCCTAACAAGGTGGAGACTTGTAATAAGATCCTGAGGTGCAGAAAGAATACCAGAACAGAAAGCCAAGTGGCTGGAACTTTGAAAAGAAGTTTACCACCAGAATGCGGGCTTCATGACAAGTAGCCACCTGGGTCTTGGCTTACAGAAGCAGTTTTGCCACGGAACCAGGCCTGTGTTTCGGGAGGAGGGAAGAAGCCCGTCCTGGATCCATGCTGCTGGAGCTATAGGCCTTTCTGGGGGAAGTCTGGATGAGGCTGTGGGGCTCCTGTCTGGGAACTCTGCCTAGCTACAGGTGTCTAGAGGAGAGGAGAGTCTTTGACTCAAAACAGATATGAATCAACCTTGCAGGGCTCTTGAGAACCTGGCGCAGGAAGAGAGCCCGTGAGCTGCCGTGCAGCTTTGAGCCTGGCTGGGGAACGGAGATGGGAATCAGCGTGGAGGGAAGGGAATTAAAACAGTAGAGATTCTTGACATAATCACCCTGAAGAAATAAATCAGACTCTGAGGTTTAGGTAAAGTCTTCAAGGGCTGGGAAATGGAGCCCCCCTGCAGGAGCTGGTCACAAAGCGTCTGCCCCAGGGCATATCTGGATGTTTGGTTTTTGCAGCCATCAGCTTGGCTTGGGAAGTCAGGTTCAATTTACCGATTTACAGGACTGGTAACCACAGGATCTGAGTTCTAATCTAGCCAGTGCCTCTAACTTGCTGGGAAAGTCACCTGATGTGTCTAGTGCTAGTTTCTGCATTTCAAAAATGTGTGTATAAAATGATCAACACACAGTCCCTAAGGTCATGCCCTGCTTTCTAGCTCTACAACTTGAAGAAGGGTGACCATGTGAAGCCCTGTTCCTTGGGGCAGCAAAGGCATCTCCAGGGTCTCGTCCTCCTTTGTGGACACCAGACTCTCGAGCTGAGTCTCAGAGGCAGCCATGAGGAAGAGAGGGTCCAGCGCTCTCTGCCATCAGGGGATGAACCACATGGCCCGTGAGCATGCCTACAAAGAGGCAAGAACAAGACATGGGTCAGTGGGCAACCAGGAGGGGAGGTGGGGGTCAAGAGGCCAGCTGCAGAGCTTGCTGGCTCTGAGGAGGCAGGGGGCCGCCAGGGCTGGAGTGGAAGGAGGGAGGAGGCACCAGGCTGAGGGCTCTTTTATTCATATGTTGCTACTGTGGGTTTATAAGCTAGGAAGGAAAATTTTTAAACTTTTGTGAAAAGAGTCCTAGGAAAGAGCTGGCACACTTGATGCCACCAGCACAGCTCAATCCCCTCCGCGTTTCCACAGTATCTGCCACATGGATCGTGCGGGATACTGGCTTAATCCCACCCAATGGAGGGCAAGTATCCACTGTTCACTCTGCCTCCTTCATGTGCCATGCACAGACTGCACATCTGTGACAAAGTTCGAGCAAGGTGACTCAGGCCCTGAGTCCCATTGGTTCAGACGCAGAGAGGGTGGCAACTTAGGGTTTCAGATGGCTTTTTGCTGTCTTCTCTCCCTGCGCGAATCCCCTGCCCCAGCCAGAACCACACACAATGAGAGGAGAGAAACCTACTAGGAACAGGAACTTGAATAATCCCAGAATGACATAAAGCAAAGAGAAGCAACACGGCAAGCGTCCCTGCCAAGAGGGGGATGAGGTCTAGGGAAGGTCTGAAGCAACAGGGCATTGGGATCCCAGTGCAATGGGAGAAGCCAGACCGGCTAGGTCTCTACACCCAGCAGCAAGACATGGAGTGTCTGACTTAAGACTCGGAGAAAGAGATTAAGTCCAATATGCAGGGCAGTGTTTCCCAGGCAGGTGACATTGGAGGATCAAAGATCCACCACAGCCAGGACCAGCTAAACTGCCCCATAGCACATTCCAGCCCTTTCCTGTTACCATGAAAAACAGCGCACACCCGCCAGCAGCACCTCCTGCTGGCCTCCCCCACCAGGATGCACCGAGGCAGGCTCCAGGTGGCCCAATGGGCATTCGCGCTTACAAAGAGGAGTTCAATCAAGAATCACCAAACAAGCCACAAAGACCAACGCCATGAAAATCAAAATAAAGGGCTCAACAGACAGCACAATTTAAATCAGAGGAATCAAGCTAAAAGAGCAACAACATAGAACTTTATAAGCTTCATATCTACAGAAAGATATGGAAAAGATACTGCATTCATAAATGAGAACAGGAGTTATGACATAACCACAGAGGGTTGTGGATAAAGACTCAATTAGAGATCTTGGAAAGGAGAAGCCACTGGGCAATGGTCTTAGGTAGTTCACCAAATGATCATGAGACGGTGAGAAGCAAACAAGCAAGCAGTGACGGTGAGAGAAGCCCCTGGCTGCAGGACATTTTGAGTAAGGGAAACAAAAGAAGTTGAGAGAGAATGTGGTTATTCTAGGCCCACTTTAAAATCCAGTTAAAATGTTTGTTTAGAGGACCTACTACATACGTGTGGTGGCCACATTCAAAATAAGCGTCAGGAGCATCCCCTGCAGAGACGACCATGAAGTCCCGGTGGACGCAAAAGCAGAGAGGAGAGGAGAGCAACTGTGGCACGGACCGACCTGCGGTACCTGGAGAAAGGGCAGTGTAGGTGGACACTTGATGCTGGAAGAAGTAGGAAAAATGGCAAGTATTTTTTTTTCAAAGATGTTTTACTAAGAACTGGACAAGTGAGAGAATACTACAAAATTCTTGAAAATATAAACACCCAGTTGAATCTATTTGACAAAGTAAGACAAGGAAACCAGGTAGAATGTTCTTGCACTACCAAGCAGCATTGCTAAAAACATGCCTGAGAGTAAAAAGAAACCAGATTTATATCTACATTCCTAGAAACCTAAAAAAGACCGTGCAATTCCATAATACACCATATATTTTCAACTTAATCTCTGGCAATATTTACTGCATTGTATCTGCTTTCTTTCTTCTCTTTTTTCTTTTCCTTTACAGCTGAACACACAGTCAGATAGCCCAAGTGTGATAAGCACCTGATCGAGGATAAACATTTGCTCTTTTCTGCACGCCTAATGATTTCCATCGTTGCCTCAATTGTGTTGAGTTTAGGAAACCTATGCTTCTTATCACTGCTATCAGCACTTTCATTTTTCTGTGGTGTAGAATGCAATAAAATATTCAAACAATTGTACAAATACACTATACTGAAAACACAGGTGGCCGGTCAGCAGCAGGGCCAGGTCATAGCCCATTCGTCAGGGAAGCACACACGTCCATGTTTGGCATTTGCAAAGTGGTTTCCATGGAGTACACTGGAGGATTTGTGGACTGTGCAAAAGTGGAGCATACCAAGGTTGAAGATCATCCACACAGGTGTAGAAACTTGGCTAACAATGACATTAGGGGCACCTTAAATGAAGAAATGACAGAATTTACTGGCTTAAAAATTTGTGGGGTGGGAGGTGTTAAGAATAGCAAGAAAAGAGTTAAAAATTATTTTAATGTTCAAGGACAGAACATTCCTTGGATCCAAGAGTCTGGCTATCCTCACCTCTGCTTGGCTCTCCATTCATTCATTCCTTCGTTCATGCATGCATGCATTCACTCAGCCTGTGTATCAAAGAGTACCTATTGTATGCACTATTGATCTCTGCCCTTATGGAGCTTGCATTTAGTGGGGAAGAACAGATATCAAATGATATTTCAGACGATTTATGTTAGTGGCTACCAAACTGTTTTTTAGGTTATTGAAATCCTCAGTGCCAATGAAATTCTACATTGAAAATCCGTCAGCTTACAAGAACTGAGCTGCTGTTTGTGGATGGGGTGGGGGAATGTGTAGGAGCCCAGGTCTGTAGTCCAGTGCTAGTTCCCACAGCCATTCATGTGCTCTCCCTGTTTCCTTCCCCTCCCTCTTCTTCTCTCTCCTTTTTAAATTGTCAAAATTTAGAACACAGGTATATTTTAGTCATATTTTTCCATTTATTGAATAAAAATAAACATTTCTAATTCTTAACTTTACAGTGGGAGGAGTTTGTTATTTCCTATTTCTCTGCCCACTGCAAAAACGAATATTGATAGATCAAAACCTGCTCTTTCTCGCTCCTCAATGCCTCATACTTCTCACCTTTTTTCCTAAAAGCCCAGCTGCCTTCACGGTCAGGAACCAGGGAAGACTGAGAAGGCCTTCTTGAATATTCTCCCACAGACCTGCTGTGAAGACTAGCATTTATTGAGCACCTCTGTGTGCCAAGCTCTGTGCTAGATGCTTAAGGTAGATTGTCTCATCTGATCCTCACTCAGAGGCCAGCCAAGGATGATTATGACGGGATTGCTGAGAAAGAAGCAAAGGCTCAGAGAGGTTAAGTAAAGGAACCAATGCCAGCCAATCCCTGGAAGAGAGAAAATTCACACCCAGACCCACCGAGGTCTCACACTCCAGAGACCACCACCTCCTGGCCTCTGTGCTCTGATGTGTCTCTGTGCCTCTCTCTCTGTCTCTCAGACACGCCCCCCTCTATGCTTGGAAATACCCACTACTAATGTTAAGCTCTTTGAAAATACATGTTTACTTTCTCATCCTCCCTGCCTGTTGTCCCAGGCTGCAGCTGCCACTCCTGATGCCATAGTGTTCGTGAGCCAAAAAGCTGTTTTTCTTCCACTCTAATAAACATGTTTCTATTCATTTGCAAGTTGGTGTGTTTGTTTATCTGCTGGGCTCATACCATTTGAGTATGCCCAGATAATGTATTAACCCCTGCAAGGCCGCAGAGCTCCCAGTGCCAGCCTCAGCCCTGGCACATGGGTGGGCTTCACTGTGCTCAGAGCTGGTCCTGTGGGAGTGGTGGTGTCTTTGACAGCTGAGAGCTGGAGGTGGGTGGGATGAGAGACAGAAGTGAAACAGCTGTGTCCATTATCCTAAAACAAATTTAGTGCCAATAAAAGGTGTTCAAGTGAGAAGATTTGAGAATGAAGATTGACAGAGAAACAGCCATATTTGTTCCGACCTCAAAACTGGCCTCCCTTTTGCAACAGACCTCGCTCTGTTCCAGATCTCAGCAGGGAACTCAGGCCTGCTCTCACCTAATCCCCTGGGCCTGCCAGCTTCTGTTGATCAAACCCTTAAATACTGCTGACTGCATTGTTTGACGTGGTTCACAAATATTAGCTCATTGAATCCTTGTATAAACCCTGTGAGCTACACATTCCTGTCATCGGTCCCCTTTCGCAGAGGAGGAGCACTGACATGACTCGATCAAGGCCGCACAGCTAGGGCTGAGGCAGCCAGGACACGAATCCAGGAGCCAACCACAATGCCACGCTGGCTGCTGACCCAAGCAGACTTCTGTCTACGTGAGCCGGGGACCAAGAAGCCACTGAATGGGCATTTCCAATCCCTTCCTAAACAAATTAGTGAGGAAAGACCTGACTGGGTGGCTGGGTCCCCACGCCCTGCAGCCAGTCACTTTTTGCTGTGTGGCCTTGGATTACTTATTTAATCTCCCAGAGCCCTGACGTCCTTATCTACAAAATGGAGGTGATGAGAAGACACTGCGGAGGTAAAATGAGATAATTCAGTTCAGGCCATTGACACAGTGACGAGTGCCCTGTCATGTGCAGCAAATGTCACCCTCATTGTTATCGGTAACAGCCATCACTGTGTGTGCAATAACCTTGGCAAGACCTTTCAGCAGACAGGGGGAGCACAACCGCAGCAAAGCAAAGCAAACCCACGCAACTTATTCACTCTGCGTGGATTCCGGCTCTCAAACGCCATCGTTGCATCTGCATAGCTAGCAGAAAGCCACAGGCCTGTGTGTCCACGGCAGTGGTCCCTGGGAGCTGCACCCCCGGCCCTGGCAGAGCACCACACACGCCTGCCACCTACACGCCAGCACCTGCTGGCTCTCCGTGGGCCTGCTCCTCCCTACTCACCTCCCACCACCTTCTTCCGCCTCCCTCACCAGACCCACCAAAGAGCTTCACTAGGCCAGCCTTTTTCTGGAACCACGGATAATCGATTCCGAGCTTCACCCCAGGAGGGAAGGGTGTCTGATCCTTTTGTACTTCCTCCATCTCAATGCATAATCTAAAAGAATTATTTGCTTAGGTTTGTCAAAAACTATGTAAATACTTGGTTTTGTACTGGAATGTCACCAGTGCTACTTAAAGAGATTCATTTTTTCAATTCAAGACAGATTTGATAATGCTTATAAGTCTTAGATGTGCAAGTTAGTGTGTCCACACACGCCCCTGCCTTTCCTGCCCCTTCTCTCAGGTCTAGTCCGAATATTCTGTATTTAGTGTGTTTACCAGCCACCAGCATATTCAAGGAGATGCCAACATTCCTCTAACTCATTGCAAACTAACTATGCCCCCATCCATTTGTCTCTCCCTACAGTGGGAATTTTCTTTTCAGAGAAAGGGTTCTATATCAAAGTTTATTCAAAATTATTTGGCTATTTTCAGTAAGTATGACTCCAAATTAGAGTTGCCCATGTCCATCCAGTAGCAAATATAGAGAAACGGCATTGTAGCTAAATCTACAGCTTTGTTTAAAGAAATTTTAAAAAGGCCAGACTACAGGGCACGAATCCTGCGTCTTGTATGGAGTGCACACAGCCATGCATCAAATCCCAGGCCCTTTGCACAGCAGGAGGCTGTGGCTACACTATGGTCACAATATTTTGTTTGGGTATTTTATTTTTGAAATTGATTTTTTTTTTTTTTTTTGGTTGGGTAACTGCTACATTTGCTATTGTAAATAGACCCTCAGTGCAGCTACTCTGATGGGGAATGGGTGGCTGGCACTGGAAGGGAACTCACCAATTAGAGTAATCAGCACAAAGAAAAGAAAGAACACATATTAAGTGCCTTCTGTATTAGGAAACACCTGGATGGCTTTAGAGAAGATTAATTCTCTATTTCAGATTTTGAAGCAAGCATTTACTTAATAATGGTGCAAGAATTTTACTTGAGAGGTTGGGTGGGAGGTGGAGGACAGAGTCCATCTTCCTGTTTTCATGTTATTTCACCCTTCTCCTCCGCTCCTCGTTAATCGCCTCTATGCCTCCAATTCCAAGAAAACATCTATCAGCTTGGTCCAGAATTCCAGAATCCTTGTCTGCTGCACTGGGAAAGAGACCAGAGAATCACCGTAGGAATTAGTTTGGCTTGGTGACTAGATACTGTTTATCCTTGGCCTTGGCAAGGTAAGAAAAGTAGCTGGAAGAATTGACAAGACCAGAGTCCACTGCCTGGATCTGTTCTTCATCTATCTGTGATCTGACAAGTCCTCTGTCTCATTTCTATCACCGGGAGAGTGACCATCTTAAGATCAGGCCCTGCGACGAGGTAAGCCTTGGATCAAATCTAGTCTCCACCACATGTGGGGTGGGTGATCATCTTGGGCACGTTACTGAATGCCTCCAAACCTGTGTTTCTACACTGGAAAATGAAGACCATGTCAGCTTTCCCTCCTAAGGCTATGACAAGCATGAACTTAAATCAGGCATGTCCAGTGTTAAGTTGCTCACTATTTTTACTGTGATTGGTAAGCCATTGCAGTTAAGGATTTGTGTGAAATGCAAGGCAAACGCAGCAGAAGCTATCAAACACTGCACAAATAAGATGGGTAACACTACAGAAGCAGTGTTGTTTTTTTTGTTGTTATTATTTTAGCTCTGTTTTAGATCCATATTACAGGTACAAGAGACACCAGGAGAAAAGAAATCACAGAGATTCCTCCTATAACTTATGTGGAGCTTTGAAAGATCTCACACAGTTGAGAAATATACACTTGTGGAACATTAGTAAGAGTCTAACGAGGGCACAGACACATGTGCATGCATTGAGCTGAAAAATATAATTGTGAAGACAGAATTAATTCCAGTATTCTGCCTGCCTCATAGGAGGAAAAAGAGGGGAAGGAGGAAGTCTCCAAATCAAATAACATTTCCTTCAAATAGGAAACTAGGAGAGAATAAGCGATTGACTTTTCCATTTGGTGCCTTAATTCCTGTCCGTCAGATTTCTTGCCGTTTCTTGACTGAAAATGTTATTATCTATCACTCTTTTGGAATGAACAGGACTGGCTACATCTCTCTGAATCTCACTCTCCCTCTCTCCTGCCCTGATAAGCATGGCAGAGTGGGGGCTGTTGACAAGATTCTCATTTTCAACTGATAAAGTGCCATTTACACTATGAATGCAGAGAGAGTGCTGGGGAGTGGTGTCCAAACATTGCCCTCCAGGGGGAAAATAAACCAGGACTCCCCAACTTAGAATGCAATAAGCCAGGGCTCCCCAACTTAGAATGCAATAAACCAGGGCCCCCTAACTTAGAATGCCAGTGTCCAGAGAATGCACAAAGGCAGGGAGGGATGGAGGGAGGGTTCCAATTAGCATTCTCGGTAGTTCTTACTGGTGAAATCTTGGAATCACAACTTTGTGGGTTAAGCATTAAGAACAAATTTGGCTTTGTGAATACTCCTCCTCTGGATAAGTATCTGTTAAGGATTTAATAACATTTTTCAAAACCAACTGGATATTTTCTTAACATGCCAAAATTTTGTTTTCCTTTAATAATTAAGTTAACTTTCTATACAAAAGGCCTGGCCTGTTTTTTGTTTGTTTGGTTGGCTGGGTTTTTTGGTTTGTTTGTTTGTTTTTGGTTTCTTTTGCTTTTTGTTATTCTCTTTTTTTGGGGGGGTCACATTTTAAAGGTGAAATGTCCACCACCAATTTAGTCAGTCCTCTTGCTTCCCGCCTGTCTCCAGCCTGGGAGACGGGCACTGGGCCAACCGTAGCACTACTCCAGTGAGCCCTGGTCAGGCCGGGCCACCATCCTGCCAGCTTGCACAGCACTGAGTCCAGTCTGCAGGGATCATAGTGCAATAAGCAAGCAGTGTCGAAGAGTTCCCCACGCTCGTTTCTGAAATAGACTCAGCACTTGAGGAGGCTCATGCGTGGCTTTGCTCCTCACATTCCGGATCAGAACTGCTGATGGGGGAAGTCGGGTGAGCAGTAAGGGGGTCAGGGGCTTAACCAGTGTGCTTCTGACACCTGCTCTCTACAGGGTCCTCGGGGCCCCTGGTTTCTGGTGCCCAGCTGGGCAGCTGGGCAGTCCGGCCACCACCAAGGGCTGCTGGTGCAGGCAGCCAAAGCCTCCCCTCTAGGCTCCTCTGCCCTCATCCCAGGGACTTACACAAGGGGACCTGCATCACAGGAATATATTAAATGACACGCAATAAGGGATATGAAGGGAGGGGGTCAGCTCACTGTGGCCAGAGCTTCACTTCCTGCCCTCCGGTCACTATAGGGACTCAGTATCACCAGCAATTTCAGAACTCACACAGATTGAAAATAAATAAAACACAGGATTTGAGACTACAGATTCAGGTTCCAGAGTCCATGGATTCCAAACCCTGGCTTTAACACATACTAGCTGGGTCATACCTCTCAGTGCCTCAGTTTCTTCATCTATAAAATGGGAATAATAGTCTCTGCTTCTCAGGGTCACTCTAAGGATTGAATGAGTTAGTATCTGTGAAATAACTTAGAATAGTACCTGGCATAAAAAGTGTCATCATCATCATCAATATTATTTTGCAAATAAGTAGGCATTATCTGAATTTTTCTACCAATGCAACTGAGACTTTGAGAGATTACGTTACTTGGCCAAAGTCACAGGGCCGGGATTGGACCTGACATATGCCTGATTCCAGAAGGAAAACCCTTAACCATGAAGCAAGATACCTCTCTTGATCAAGGTGAGCCAGCCAGCTGGCAGCAAGGCATCCATCCTTCCCACACCCGACAAGGCTCAGATTCACCAAGTCCTGTTCATTAAGTTCCTGCTACAAAGCAGGCATAGTTATGCGACATAAAGGCAAGACAAGGCAGATTGTTTATCATATCCATGAAGAGGCAATGCTTATATATACAAAAAGAAAAGCAACAGAAGCAGGCAAATGAAGCCAAAAGAGAAGAGCTACCTAACAGCCCCAGCAAGCTCCCCTCTGTCCCCATCACTGCTGACACACTGGCCTATCAGGTGTCTCTGTATTCAGTGTCCTCTGGCCTTGGTACCTCTTGCTCATGGGCAGTTCTCTACTTTGCCTTTTACTTAGACATCTCCTTTTCATCCTTTAAGTCTCAGCTGAAAAGATACTTCTCCGTGGATCTTCATAAACCCTCTCATGGCACACACTTCTCTCTTGAAGCACAGATCTCCACTGTAAGCAATTATTCGTGTCATTACAGGTCTATGCCTGTCTCCTCACTCGACATAAGATCCATGAAGGCAGGGGCAGTGTCTCCTTGCTCCCAGCATGAGCATAAGCCTGCTTTACAAAATTCATCATTTGCCCACTACCTTTCCTCCCCTCATTTTCTGCTATGAATCTAACTCAGCAATCTCCAGAGCAAGAAACACACCCCCATGGGTAGGCTGCTCCACCTGCTCTGAGGACCAGCGTGGAACATTCCCTTGCTCTGAGAGGACTAAGGCTGTGCACACGGGCTGTTCTCTTGAGGGCCTGCCAGCTGCAGATCCTGGCTCTGTGTTCCTCTCAAACTTCCCCGACGTGGGCAGTGGCTCTCCATCGCTTGCTCCTGGGCAGGTGATTATTAGCCACCCAGCTTGTCTTCGAGCAACTCATAGCATCACAGGAAAGAGGAGTCCTGCTTTCTCAGTCCTCTGCCAGTATTTTTTCTCTAAACCCTAAAGTCACCCAACTGTGTCGCGCTGCCAGTGGCCTCACTTAGGTAAATGCCACTGAGCAAATTTCTGATGGCCTTTTGGGATAGCCCAACTCAGAAATTCAGAAAAGGTCAGTGGGAAAGCTGGGAGGGAGATGCTGCATCTTTCAGAATCACCTCGTCATGAGGCTACAGATATCCCTGTGCATCAAAAACTTCCGGAAGGGCCTCCCCAGAAAGAGAGTCTCAGAAACGCGGCATCAGTTTTCTCTACAAAGTGGCTCCTTCTCCATCAAGCAGGAGATACGTCCGAGGGACAAACACCTTAGTGGCTGCCCTCCTGACTGAGCTAAACTGAAATGTGTGTCCCCCCCTTGGTTGGCCTTGTCCTCCCTCGAATTTTCCCTTCCTGCCCCTCAGGCTGGACACAGTGCTGGCCTGCTTTGCTTCCCTAGGTGTGTCACATGCCACCAGTCACGCCACCATCGACATAAGCAAAACCTGGTCCCAGGCGAGGCGACGGAGGCAATGAGCATCCCCAGCAGTGCTGGTAACTCTGAGGTCACAGCCAAGGGCATGCACCTCCCACTGACAATGGCTGCACAAGGCTTCATTGACTTCAAAACCAACATTCGCCAGGCAGAGCTGACCCTCACTCGCTGCAAGTGTTACCTCCTCTCTGCTCTTCAGCATCTCAATTTCCCTCCCTTCCCCAAAGTGCCCCGCTTCCAGGGAGGGCCTGGCAGGGATGAAAGGGTGCAGCGATGTCCTCGGGCGTAAGCAGCCGCGCTGGCAGTGAAGGGGAGAATGCCCACTCTCCTTCCCCCATGGAAATGCCCCGTGCAGATGCGAGTCCCATAGTCTTCCCACCTGGGCCATCTGGTGATGTCTTCCTCCACTTGGGATGTGTTGCTGTTGTTGCTGTTTTCAGACACACTTTATGGTCTGACTTGTCTCCTTTTTTGTCAGATGTGTCTGTGTTGCTCTTTTCTTCCTTGTCTGTAGGTGTGTAAGGTGTATAGCCTTAAAGTCAGGAGGCTACATCACCCTGTAATTATATTTTCCTTCAGTTACATTTCCTATGACCTGGTAATATCTATAAAACCAAATTTCCTTTCTTCTTAGCTCATAATTAACAACAAATCCTGAGAAGCAACAACGAAGTCCTGGATAAATCAGCCTTGAATCCCCAACAGGGCAGGGGCTGCCTCTCCACATGCCTCCCAACCTCACTCTGTGCACAGACAGTTGCTGACGTAAACGGCCCGTGGACCTTGTATATTTCAGCATCTGCTCAAAAAGAAACAGCTCTTTTGTGCTAGAGTCCATCGTTTTAGTTATTTTTGCATGTCGTCATTGCTGCTGCTGTTGGGTGTGGTTCGTCTGTCTGTTCTGAGTGTGTCGGGGTGCAGATGCTGAGACCAGACCGACTTCTGCCGGGATCATCAACTCCTGGGTCTCTCAGCCACCCACAAACGTCGCGCATGATCACCCTGCTTTCTCACGCGTGGCTTCAGAGAAACTCTGGGATCGTGACAAGAAATGCAGGACTCTGCACGCTGAGGGGTGCGAACAGGCTTTTCTTTTTCTGTTTCCAGAGGTGAACACGAGCACAGCTTCAAGGGCTCTCATGTCCTCCTATTCATGCCCAGAAAGCAACTTCTATTCTTGGTGCTAAAGAAAGGCTCAATCATTCCTGCACAGAGGCCAAGTACACGTTTGTGGTGTGGACCCAGAGATCTTTACAAAGCACAGGAGATAATAACCCGTCACTGCCCTTCTCAGGAGCCTCTTGGGCTCTGCTTTGGCCTAGCGAGAGGGGAAGGGGCCGAGGCACGCCCTGGGGGGTGCACTGTTGCTCAACAATTTGTGTCTTCAGATTTGGCCTCTGACATTCTCATGTACACCCCTAGACTCTGAACTCACCCAAAAGGCAGATAAAGAAGAAATGGTGTCTTCCTCTAAAAGTTTAAACACAGCTAAGCAGAGCAAATGTGCAAGCATGAACCCAAGTGCACGTGCACAGGCACACACAGATGTAAAAAGTTAAAATGAACTAAAATGCTAAGTCAGTACAGGAAGCGAGGTGTTGGGGACAGAAGGGCAATCCAGCTGTGATATGAGGCATCACTCAGGCAGTCTGCCCAACCTGGACCTCAATGGGAAGTCTCCTATGGGTCAAAGATGCCATACAGTTCTCAAGATCATATAGAGGAGTAGGGCTTCATCAGGAAAGACACAGGGAGTTATCTCCTTTCTGTGTCAGTGTCTTATGTGGGGACACAGTGGGGCCCACGAAGAAGGAGGCCCTGGCAGACACATGTCCTCAGCTGAGCTTGCTGTCTGGCCCAGTCCCGGGGGTCAAGGACAGAGCCATGGCTAGGCAACCAGAGTCTTCCCGGCAATGACTGGGCTCCGGCAGACTCTCCTGGTTTGCAGACTGAGAATCTGAGCTTTGCAAATTTGGAGCTTTGCTTTAAAATGAACAATAGGTATTGAAATGAAGCCTTTGAAGAAAAACAGCATCAGAGTTGGAAGCACAGCCGACTAGAGGCCTGGAGACAAAATATTCATAAAGGACATTCAGAATCCAGCATCAGGCTGGCCTGGAGCCTTTACTTGAAACTTGACCTCAACCTTGATAGACTGTGTAGTTTATAGGATAAGGTTTCTTTCTTGAGCGCTCAGCGTCAGAGTACTGCTCATTCTTCCTAGAATGACCAAGGTCCAGGTCAGACCCCAGCTCATGAGATCACAGGAGACCAGATGCAGGCAAAGGAGGTTAAAGCAGAAACGTAGGGAGTTGGCAAACCTACGTTCCAGTTCCAGATCTATTACTTATTCTTCATATGACTATGGACAGGAAACAATCTCTGGGCCCGGGATCCCCTAGGTAAAGCTGAGATAATCCTACAAACCTCTTAGGGTTACTACAAGGACTAAAGAAAATCTTAGTGTAATTTCTGATGCAGAATAAATACTCAATATGAGGGAATAACTGGGCAGTAGATGACAGATAGATGATGACAGATGGACAAACAGACAGACGAGAGGTAGAGCCAGTGCCCAGCTACACGCTCTGCTCCGTGCCACAAAGAACCCCTCTCCTTTCTCTAGAGAGTGCCTGTCTCCACCCCACATGCTGCCCAGGAAGACACGGAGAACACAGGGGGCACTGTCTGGGAATGATCTATTATTGTCTGTACTCAGCATGTTCCCGGAAACCTGCTGTCCCCAGGAGAACAGGTGAAAGCCTGACATTGTCAGAAAAGTGGGGGAACCTTGCTGCTTAATTTTTTATTAATGGTATTAAAATTTCTTTGCATAAGTCATTAATCATTAGGTCACGTGAAAGGCTTATGTTTATTCCAAGAGTGTAATAACTGACAGCAGTAAGGATGTATGATTTCTCCATTAGCCAGTGGAAGTGCTGTGTTGTTATGTAAATGGATTGATTTTTTAAAATTTTTTTTCTTATTTATTTACTTTTACTTAGAACAGTTCAATTTAACAAACATTCATTGAAAGCCTTTGACAAAAATAAATACAATATGGTCTCTCTCATGGAAAAGCTCAGAATGATAGCAATAATGAGAAAACAGCAAGAATTGTCAACATTTCTTGGGCGCTTATTGGGCGTCACTCTCTGTGCTAAGCACTTTGTGCACATATTTTATTGAATCCTCATTACCACCCTATGAGCAGGCATCGTCATTATCCCCATTTTGTAGAAATTTTGGCTTGAATATGTTGAGTAACTTGCCCAAGGTCATAGAGTTAGGATGGTGGTAGTCTAGAAAGGATGACAGACAGCTGTACAGATAAAATTCTATTTTAGATTCTTAACTTTACATCAGCAAGTATATTTCTACACGTAACCCGTACAGAACCAGGACGGCAGTATTTGCTCATCTTTTATTTTCCCATCCGCGATGCTGCTGTGGATCCTCTGATGGTTTCCGGAGACGACAGAAGTTCAGAAAGAGTTCGGGAAAAAAAAGTTTGCCAGTTCCAGGGTCTCCAAAAAAGTCTGCAATGAGCCAGGAACACTGAGACGCAGGGACGCCAGGCAGTGACATGGGAAAAGAGAAGGGCCCAGAAGAGGAACCTCACCCCACTACTATTGTTTGAGCCTGAGAAAGATGCATCGAGGAAAAACACCTCTGATCTAGCTACACTCAGATTTGGGCGTTAAGTACATCCCCTACCTTTCTTCTTGAGTTATACCTAAGAAAATGGCACGTGACTCGGGGAACAGAATATTGAATAGCCATTCATGTCATGTGTGAAAAATAAATACTCTCACAGGAGATCACAATAGTGTGGTTGAAAAAGTCACTGAATATAAGGAAATACACAAAAATAATAACTTCAGATACCCCTAGGTATAGAATTGTAGGTGGAAAAAAAGAAATGTAATTAAATGTGAAAGAGCATGGTCTAACGGGCAAGCTCCGCACTCCCGGCCTCTGCCACCACCCACCTCCGCCCGGTTATCCTTCCACTTCTTTCCCTTCTCGATTTCTCCTCCTTCCCCACATCACCTTCTACTCCACTTCCTTTACAGTGGACTGCCTCCCAGGACAGCCAGCACTTAACCATTTGATGAGCACAAAGAGACGTGTTAGCTGCTCATCGCGGGAACGGTGTACCCCAGTAATAAACAGAAGGCGACCGACTACCCAGTGAGCAACGCTGAAGCTGCTGCTACGAAAGGAGACCCGTCCTCTCCCTTCCCTCCACCCTCTGCCAGGCAGCGACCCATGAGGCATGCACAGGCAGAGCCAAGGCTGCTCCGGAATAAAATGTTATTAGAGGGCTTGTGCCGCTGAGAATCCTGTCACTGGGGCCGATTTTCCTTATGGCCAAGGACATGCCCACAGCAGCAACGGGAAACCTGACTGTCCCTCATGTTCCAGTTGTGTCCTGTATCTTCATCTTCTCTCAGTCATGGCCCCTCAGGAACACGGAAATAAGGAAATACCTTGATTCATGAGAAGGGGCACCAAGAGGCACCGCTGGACAACAACGTTCAAGACAGGCGTCCCCGCTCTCGAACTGACACCTGCTGAGCTCATCAATGCATTTGTGCGTTGGCCTCAGATTTCTCAACTCTGAAACACAAAGTGTCTCAGGGGCCCTGGTTTCCACATACTGCAGGAGAAATGTAACCTTTAACGTGAAAATACCTTGTATTTTCATGAAAGAAAGAGTCACACAGGCACACCTGAAACCTGTCATAGGCAGAGATTATTGAGACTGAGTGGCCATAACTTACAGGACAGCCCGGTGGTTGATCGTGCATACGGCCCATTCCAAATGCTCACTCACACCCCAGCTGGTGTCTACCTTTTTGAACTGCTGGGATAGCAATACTGTTATTTACCCCAATAAGATTGGGCCTGATTATCAGGACCAAGTGACATTGGCCAGGTGATATATACCCATAGACCAAAACTTTGTATTCTTTACATGATTTTTCAATTTTAACTCTCTCCTCTCCCCTACAGACAACAACTGATAGTACCAGACAAAAGTTAAGTCCCCAGACTTTCCCTGAATGTCCAGTATTGTGACTGGTTTTCCCTTGCCATCTGGATATGAAGGAAATAATTGAATCACATGCTTGAACTGACCCCAGAAGTAGTGGCCAAGGGCCATGATGGGTCACTACTTCACAATCTTGCAGAAACTATAAAAGAAGCCAAATCAACAGTCTGTGGAAATTGCCTGAGTCGAGGTCTATGCCTGCATGTAGGGCCACTCACGCGCCTGAGTCTCTCACTTTGCAACCCCCTGGACGTCAATGACTCTGCAAAGGTGGTGGACGAAGGAAAGAGCTTGATGAGGTCTTGACAGCACCCTCTTTGTCTTTGCTGAAATGCACAGGGTTCTTATTTTTAAACGTATCCTTTGCTAAGTGACAGCTGGTTAGGATTGTTCCTTTTGCTTTTGTCAAACTGTTAATGAAAACACACCTTGTTTGGAGGAGGAAGAATTACGTCAAATCTTAAAATGAAGCTCAGATCCCCAGTGGCCATGTAAAAGTTTGGAGAGATACAAACCAAAGCCAAGCAGTAGCAAGAACATGAGAGTGGACACACTGCTACCAAAGAAAGCCCTTTCAACTACCCCTTGGTCATTAGAATAATATAACAGGATTCCTGAATTCTACCGTTATGCTATAGCATCCTAAGAGCTGCCCCTGCCTCTAGAACTTTTTCACTTTAATCAAAACCTCTTCATACTTTCATGTATGCAACAGAGGCATAAATCAATAATAATAAGCTCAGAAAATAAAAATATTTATTTTGAGCATGAACTATCTGCCAGGTAGAGTCCTACATGCTAGAGATATAAGGTGAACCAGAGAGACAAGCACTCCATTTTATGGAGATTTGATGTAGTGGAGATGACAGACATTATATATAAAGTCATAGCAGATATTATATCAATAATTACTGAATTAAAAGATTCCAGAGCGCTATCAGGTATGTACTAAGGTAGCCTAATTTTGACTAGTCTATCTACTCTACCCTGTCTTACATTGTAGATAATATATTGTAGTACTAGGGTATACTACTGTGAACAGGTGTTTCTTACCATGATGTCTATAAGCTTATGAAAGCAGAACCCATCTCATACTCAATTTTGTGTTCTTAGCTCCAAGCTCAAAGCCTCTTTGTTTGAGAAGGCAAAGTCCTTTTCTCTGTTGGGTGGGGACAATAGAAGTGGCCAACAGTGAGAGTGAGTAGCCTTTTCTCTGAAGGTGTCCAGGGAAATTTCAGCACAACATTAAAAGCATTCATTGAAAAGACCAATGCTGTAGAAAATCCTAGCATCTGGGACATTGAAAAGGTTGGTGCTCACATCAGCTTTTTTTTTTTTTTTTTTTTTTGTCAAATTGTTCCTCTTCAGCAACACATCTGGAGCCCATACAGAGACATGATTGACCAGCAGGAAGCATAAACCTTCCGTTGGCATTTCCAGCTCCAGACACTTTATCTGTTCCAGAAACGGCCATTTCCCACTAATGCACGGGTGATGGCTCTGTCCTACAGAACAAGAAAGAAGGGCGTGTACTTGGTATCTAAGATCAAAGTAAAACACCCTCTTATGTTCTGGCCCAACCAAATTCCTCATTTTGTGTCTAGAGCCCATGTGTAGACATGTACCTGCCCTTTGCAGTGTAAGAGGGAGCTCAGGAAGATCACTGTGTGAGCGATCTACACTTACCCTCATTGAAAACAGCGCACAGCTGTGAGGTCACCATGGTTGGTGGAACAACAGGCCCTCTTAATAATTAGGTTATAATCCTGGTGCTCATTCACCAGGTTAGAAATCCAAGGAATAACTAGGAGGACCTATGACAAATAATATTACAATAGTTAGTTTACAGCTCATCAACATGCTAATGTTTGTAACTTCCTTGATCCTTAAAAAACATGACAGATACTCCCCGTATTTTACAGATGAGGAAATTAGGCCTCTGAGTGGTTTGGGGACTTGCTGAAAGCCATACTGCTAATAAACGTAGGAGCCAGAATTGAGCTTCGTGTCTTCCGGCTGCAAGTGCCACGGCCATCCCGCTCCCACTCAGGGTTGTGCAGCTGCCCAGGCGCAGTGCTGGGTCTGGCTCGCAGCCTGGCCCAGCCACATCCCTGCTCCGCTCCCACTCACCACGGAGAAGCGAGACTCCTAAATCTTGGGTTCGCTAATGACTGCACGTTCATACCCACTGAGCAACAGAAACATATCTTGGGGAATTATAGTTTAATAATCCCACAAGTCAGCACATTAATGGCTAGAGACAAAAATAAAATGTATGACTGTCTAAATATGCTTAGGTTATTCTGAATACATTTGAGGGAATCTGACAAAAGCCCTTTCCAATCAGCACTTTGGAATGAGTCTCATGAACATCTTTCATTTCTACACTCTCATCTTCAGATACACCTGGTTCCTCCTGTAATTTTCTCTTATCCCCTTGCTTACAAATTTAAAAACAAGAAAATCAAAAGCAAAAGTGATATGCAAACCATCTCTCTTGCTCTCGCTTTTGTTTTAACACACACACAGACCCCAAAAAGGCAGAGCAAAAATAACACAGAGGTGCAGGATGACATGTATTTTACACAAAGAAAAGCACCAATCCAGGTAAATGTATTTTCTGTTTCAGTGCTGGATATGAATGACTCCAGCTTGTTTATAAACAGAAGGGCAAACCTAACATTTACCAGATGGCCACTATATGCCAACAATTGTCTTAGGTACCGGTACATATATTAACTAATTTAAGCTTTGTGACCCCATGGGGCTAGCTAGTACCCTCTTTTCTACACCAATAAGGAGATAGAGTGTTCAAGTGATGTGTCCATGGTCATGTGCTAGCAAGTGGTGAGTTGGTATCTGAATCCAAATCTGAAATCAAAGCACATGCACAGAAAAAAAAAATCCATTTCCTTCTATCAAGACTTGAATAGGTTAATTGGGTCACCTACTGGCAGAAGATATGGTTTCCAAAAAGGTTAAAAAGAGGAGAGTGACAGGGGAATTTGTTCTCCAACTTCAATGGCTGGAGGTTTTATAATGGGCTGCCCATTACTCCCTGCTGCTTGTCCCATAGCCAGGGGCTGGGGGTGGGAGCAATGCTGGTCAGTATAAGGAGGAGGAAAACAGGGCACCTGGGAGAAAAGGGAGGACCTGGGATCAATAATTTGTTCAGATGAATAACCCCAATATTTTGTGTCATGGGGTTATTCATAATCTTAGGTTAATGAAATAAGAAATGCTTCCCAGTGTGCTGAGGAAAGTGAAAGCTCTTCTACTAAAAAGTGTCACCATAACTGGCCCATTTCTTGGTACATGCAGCTCCCATACTGATCACTCCTTAGAGCCAAGTCTTGGGACTATCTACTTTGCTGCTGGTCAGTGCATCTCACATACGCTGTCTATCTGGCTGGCTGGTAAAAGCAATCCATCAGTAATCCTAGGGACTCAGAATTCCCCAGAAATATCCTACTTTCTATCAATCTGCATTGTAGTTAAAGGCCATTCCTGCTATGGCCCATTTTGCAGACTGGCAAACTGAAAGGCAGACAGAATTAATTATAAGCCACTAACATTTACATAGTGATATATATTTTGGAAATTACTTTGAGGTGGCTGTTTTCATTGATCCTCACAATAACCCCATGACATGAATATGGTAGATTTCATTACAATTTAAAGATGAGGAAATTGGTCCACAGACAGATGAAGTGATTCCCCTGGTCACATACGCAACACGAGCATGGGCTGATTCGCCCTGCCGATGCCTTGTTCCCACGCTGCTGCCACTGAGGTTTGCCTCTGCTCTCTTGGGCCAAGCCCCCTTTGCGATTTCCTGCCCACAGGCCCCAGCTCCAGCTGGTCCCTCAGGTGTACTTCCTCTGATGGCCTCTGCTAAGGCTGTCCTGCTCCACACCCTGGTCCCAAGTTCTTTCTTTCTCCAGTCCATCTGGCTTCTGAGAGTGCAAGAGAGGGATGTAGACAGGACTCTGTGATTAGAATTCACAAGGGGCCTCCTAGTGATAGACACAGATTGGGATCTTTGACAAACATCAGTGAGAAAATGACCCTGCTTTCAAGCAGCTTACCAGCTGGTGAGGAGAGACAGGCAGCAAACAATGCACAAGTGGAATGTACAACATATTAGAAGGTGATGATGACTATAAAACAAACAAACAAACACCTGAAACAGGGAAGGATAAGAAGAATAGAGAGTGTGTGTCACAGTGGGGGTATGGCTGCTATCCAGCTGGGTGGGGGCAGTCCTGCTGGGGAAGGCAGGGTTTGAGCAAAGACCAGAAGGAGCGAAGGATGTGCACTGGTAGATTTCCCTGGGCATGGTGTTCCGGGCAGAGGGATTAGCTAGAGCAAACGCCCCAAGGAGACTGGCATGGCCACTGTAACCTACTGATGCCCTCGCTCAAAATAACTGCTTTAGACACAAAGGAAGACTAGAGAGAATGGGCCTTGGGAGAGTAAGGTTTAAAAACAAGCAGTGCATCAGAAAAGAGAACAAGAATGGAAGGTCTGTCTAGGTGAGGCCGCAGTGGCGGAGCCCAGGGACTCCACGCTGGAGGACAGGGATATGCTGCATGCAGAGGGATACCCAGGACAGGCGCAAGGCAGACAGGTGTGGCTTTTGGGGGGCCCACCTTGCCTGGTCAAGTGGGCTTGGTTCTTTGAGGCTGATTTCCCTCACCTGGAACCTGACCAAAGGCGGCTGTCACTCTGCTGACACGGCACATGGGCAGGTGTGCCGGCAAGGCCAGGCACGGTGGCACCATAAGCACGCGACAGCAGCAGCGAGCACCGATGGACCACTGGTCTCGTCCCAGGCACTCGTCCCAGACACTCTCGTCCTAGACACCACACACACCCGCTCACTCACGGAATCCTCTAAACAGCCCCACAAGGCAGGTCCAGTACCAACTCCCAGCCCATAGCTGAGGAAACTGAGGCTCTCAAAGGATAAATGCCTTGTCCAAAGTGGAGCCAGATTTCAAATAGCACTACTAGACTCAGACCACACAGTCCTCAGGGCACTGCCAATTGCCAGGTCAGGGGACCAGACTCTCCTCAATTGCACACATTAGCTTCTTTACAAGCAGAATATCTTTGGTCCACACATGACACACAGCCCGAGTTGGCTGTCTGGGAAACACCAGTGGTCAAGGAATGCACAGGAGGAGCCAGCCAGATCAAGAAAGGCGGACTGAGTCAGATATCCCTCTACCCCTAGTGAGAACAAATTCAGATACCTTCACTCACCTATGTTCAAACAGAATGACTCGGAAGTACTAATGCAGGGTAAGAATTCAGAGTGACCAGGAGGCCCAAAAGGCGGCACCTGCCGAGGCCAAGCCCCAGTTCTCCGACATCATCCATGCAGGTAGAAAACCACTCCTCTCCGCACCATGTGTGTGCACACATGCACAGTATAATATTTTGTTTGCAGATCTGCCTATTTACATAGTTAATTTGGGATATGTTTGCAAACACAAATTAGTTTGGTGCAATTACTTTGTGCATGGACATAGTGTTATCTGCTTCAGCAGTTTAATAGTATGGAGAGTGGCTGTGTTGTAGCATATGGCTGTCTATATATAATCACAATATTACCTGCACATATTAGTCACATAGCAGTTACATTATAATTAGTGCCATTTTAAGCCACTCAAAAGGGGGAAAAGGTATTTTAATTAAATCAGCAAGGTGTTTTGATGGGGAGGAGTGGGAGAGTGTGTCAGCCATTCGCAGCATTCCATCAGCTCCAACGTGACGTGCACGCCACCACCTCTCTGCTCCCTGCGAAAGAAGCTTTTCTTATAACTACATTGAACATTATCATCTCATGACCTTGTGTTTCTCTGCCTTAAAGAAAGCCACACTGCTTTCCAGCTGTCCTCTGCAGGAGGACTTAAGTCACGGAGTCATAAACTGTTCAGCTAGAAGGGACCTCGGCCATTGTCTGGTGCATCTGACTGCTGCCCAGTGTCTTAGTCTCTCTGTGTTGCTATAAAGAAATACCCAAGTCTGGGTAATTTATGAAGAAAGAGGTTTGTGTGGCTTGTGGCTCTACAGGCTGTGCAGGAAGCCTGGCGCTGGGAGTGGCATCTGGGGAGGGCCTAAGGCTGCTTCCACTCATGGCCGATGGTGAAGGGGGCTGGCAAGTGCAGATCACGCAGTTAGAGGAAGCAAGGGCAGGGTGCCAGACTCTTGCTAAAAACCAGCTCCTGAGGGAGCTAATAAAGCAAAACTCAGCCCGAGAGAGGGCATTCCTCTGTCCACGAGGGTCCAGCCCCGGGACCCAACCGCCTCCCATTAGGCCCCACCTCCCACACTGAGGATGGAATTTCAACATGCGGTTTAGAGCAGACAGACATCCACATGGCAGCATCCAGCGAAGACAAACGGAGCTCAGCAGGCACGGCAGGACTCGGCCTCACACGGCACAGTGAAAACATGGCGAGCGGGACCCAGGCATCCAGACGTGCTGTCCAGCCTCCCGCAGCACACCACCTGCAACGCCGCGCGGCCGGCCCACTCGGTAATGGCAACAGAAATGTCCTCTTTGCCAAAGATTACAAATTCACACATGTTAGACATCCTCAGAACATGAAATGGTATCAAACACGTCAACTCCTAATTAGCAAAAACAAAGAATTAAGGGGCTTGTCCTAGGCCATTCGAGCAAACATGAGGCAGATTGCTTTACACGGTTTCTGGCACATGTGCTATTGAAAGTGCTCAGCCTCCTAATGGTAGGAGTTCATTTAAACATGTTAGAGTGGAAGGAGCCAAGCTCTGTCATTTGAGTTCCAGATACACCGTGTGCTTGGTGACACTGGGCAGGCTTCTGAACCTTCTCATAATTTCTCCGTGATATTGAATTACACACTTAAATGCTTTCCTCTCCTTTTTAATTTTTTTCTTCTAACAGGTGCTGCATTAACACGAGTTTCAAATTACATGAGGCAGTGACATAATCTTGGAGTTGAGATTGTCACCTCATCACTGAGTGGGATGGGTCAGAATATTCCTCGCACCCAATTTCCCCCATGCTGCCAAGTACAATATTGTCTCCATCCTCTCTTATGGAGAAAATGTGAACTCGGAGCCTAGGGGAGGAAAGCCACAGGATGCTGTTATTATCACCCGGCCAATTGCGGAGAACAAATAGCATCGCAGCATAATCAGCATCTTATCCCAAATCGTTTCTGTCCCTCCTCCATGGTACACCATTTAGCACTCCATGCAGAAGAAACTAAACATCCTTAGCAGCATAAGACAAGAAACAGGCTACGGCAGAACAGGATAAGCGATCGCTGTGTCTATCAGGAACAAATGACCATGTAATAACTCTGTAATTACATGGTAACTAAAACTGATTGAGCCTGTAAATTATATCCTTGTCACCCCTGGGTAATGATGCAGCTCTATCTCCCATCTACAGAGAGCTGCAGCACATGGTCCATAGTCAGTGAGAGATAAGGAAATTCTTGGCTGTTAAAGCAGATTTGCTGCTGATGAGAGGTGGCAGGGAGACAGGCTGAAATCTGGGATTTAATGATTTTCCAGTTGAAGCATTACTGCCTTGCCAGCCAGAGCAAGACATCCATTACCCAGCCAGTGTCCTCCATCCTTAATCAGAGGGATTGACAAAGGTTCCCAAAATTCTAGATGAAAGGAATAGAGCTCATGCACACAAAAATATTACACATACGCGTGAGTGTGCCCACACACACACACACACACACAC
>CAUYRT010087357.1:0-25061 GCA_963574885.1 Lepilemur ruficaudatus | reverse complement strand
CACCTGCAAATCCCTTTTGCCACGCACAGCGACATTCACAGGCTCCAGGGATTAGAAGTGGTCCTCTTGGGGGAGGGGTGCTATTCTGTCCACAATACCCTGAACCCTTTCCAAACTCTTTCTCCTCTTTTCTCTTTCAAAGACCCCAGGCTCTTTTGAAGAGCACCTCACTTTGATCCCACTAGCCTTGTCACTATAACCCAGTGCTCTCAAACTTTGCTGCACATTGGAATCACCTGGAGAGCCTTTACAACTCCCATTGCTTGCGTCACACCCCAGACCAATCGAAGCACAACGTTCTGGGGATGAGAGCCAGGTAGCAGCACTTTAAAAATACATATCTACAGGGATTCCAATATGCACAGTTTGGAAACCACTGCTATGATCAACAGAATTTCCCAAAACAACACCCCACACTCCTTCACTGATGGGTGTGAGCAAGGGGAGTCACATAGTCTCAAGGGGTCCCACGTTGACTCCAGGATCCCCTTCCCTGGAAGACTGCCATTCCATCAGGCCTATTGTCCTCCATTACAAACTCCAACTTGTCATGTCCTTTCTTCTGTCCCCAGCGGCCATACTCCTTCACTATACTCTTCACCTGACAAACACCCTCCACTCTGTCCTATGAGCCTGGCAAAATACCAACCCTCACACTTACCCACTGCACCCTCGCCTGCACCGGCTACTGTGGGAAATCAGAGGTGGCTGACCCAGCTCTCCTGACCTTTATGACCACAGGTCCTTAATGGGTCCCAATTCAGCCAGTCAGTGCTGCCTAATTCCCTGATAACCTCACTTTCCTTGTCCACAAAGTGGTTATTCTTTCCCTAAGTCTCCCACTTGCAACCTCTCAATGCTGACCTCAATCTCTCACCCTTCAAAGAGATAAGAGATACCCTCAAGTCCTTGGTTTCCCTAACATGCTTGCTTCTAAACCCACACACTCGGCCTTCCCTCTGTCACCGGAGAAGAAGTGTACTGCTCCCCAGGCCACGCCCCACCTGAGTCTTGCATCCACCCACCTGCTGTTCCCACGCATTGTGTTCTCCCTTCTTCCCTGGAATTGTTACCTCTCTGAGATTATTACATAAGAACATGCTGTAATATCTCTCCAGCTTTTGAAACTCTTTAAAAAGGAGTTAAGTCAAACAAAAGAAGCTCTCTAACCATATGGAATTAAGTTAGAAATCAACACCAGCCAGATAACTAGAAAATCCCCACAGAGGTTGGAAACTAAAAAACATACTTCAAAATACCCTTGGTCAAAGATATCAAAATGGAAATTAGAAAGTATTTTGATCTGAATGAAATTGAAAACACAACATCCAAAGTAGTACTTAAGGGAAATTTACATCATTTAATACCTACATAGAAAAGAAGAACTGTCTCAAATTAATGCCCCCTGCTTCCATAGTAAAAAACTAGAAAAAGAGTAAATAAAATCCAAAGTGAGAAGAAGAAAGGAAATAAAAATCAGAGCAGAAACCAATATAATCGTGGAGATGGAGGAGGAGAAAAAGAGATCAGTGTAACTAAAGGCTGATTCCTTGAGAAAAATCTAAACAATTGATAAACGTGTAGCCAGACAGGGAAGAAAATATGCAAGACAAATTACTAATGTCAGGCATGAGAGAGCAAGTATCGTTACCAATATTAAAAGGATAATAAGGGCATACTACAAACTTGTGTCAATAGGATCAACAATTTAGATGAAATATACATTTCAGAAAAACACAAATTAAGCTCACCCAAGAAGAAATGGAAACCCTGAATATTCCCCTCTATCCTTAAAATAGAGTTCCAGATAATCTTTAGGGAAAAAAGAACAAAATACTGGTTGAAGCACATTCAGAGGTACAGCAGGTGCCCACCTTCCTGACCTCAGGTGTGGACTTGGAAGAGAAGGTGGACTAGGGTAACAGAAGCACAGGCAGTTTAGCCAGCTCTGCCTGGGGAAAGCTGAGTCATGACAAGATCACAGTTCTCCCCAACTCTGAGTCACTAATCAAACACATGGATTACACTGAACATGGATGGCGTTTTAATTTTGTGCCCACATCTTGACACGCCTTTGGAAATTTGTTTTCAGTTGGACTTGTTCGTGGGTACACACATCTCACTGGGAAGAAGACACATACATCAATTTAGATCTATACAGATATCTGCCCTCCTTGGACAAACGTAAATTCAGATAATTTTATCATCCGTAGGAGTTATGTAAGGATCAAATTTAAAATTCCCACTAAAGGGCTGGCGCACAGTAAACATTTCCTCGCACCCGAGGGCGCTCTGGGAATCAGCCAGGTAGCCTGCCCACATCTGTTAAGTCTACTCACAGGACACCTAATTCTGAATTTCTCTTGAGCAAGCAAAGGGATCTGTGTCCAGAGAAGCAGTTACTGTGTCCAAGTAATTTCATTGCATCTTAGGAAAAACCAACATTCTCATTTTGCAGTGGACGATGGGCGCACGACCAAGAAAATTACTCAGCTCTCGCTTTCCTCCCCTTCGGGTTCTCCGCAAACAATTTCTTCAGTCCAGCTGCCACGAATCTGCAGCCCTCTACTGACCCGTCACCGTCGGTTTGGCTCCCGAGAAACACAGCTCCCTGGGCGTTGAGCCTGGACCAAAGGCAGCGCAGCGCGGGCAGAGGGCGGGCCCGGGAGTTGGGGCGTTATGAAACCTTCAGGAACAGACAGCCCCTCCTCAGAGGGGAGGGACTGAGGCCGCGAGCCTTGTTGTCTAGGACTTCCAGCGCTCGATTCCAGAACTTCCTCTGCGCGGCTGCTCTGATTGCGTCCGGCTCTGCTCTGCGCGCCCCGGGTGGTCCGAAGCCCGGTCGGTTCTCCACGCAGGAGCCCCGCGCACCCCACTCAGCCATGTCGTCCTGCAGCCGTGTGGCGCTGGTGACCGGCGCCAACAAGGGCATCGGCTTCGCCATCGCGCGCGACCTATGCCGCCAGTTCTCAGGGGACGTGGTGCTCACCGCGCGGGACGCGGAGCGGGGCCAGACGGCCGTGCAGCAGCTGCAGGCCGAGGGTCTGAGCCCGCGCTTCCACCAGCTGGACATCGACGACCTGCAGAGCATCCGCGCCCTGCGCGACTTCCTGCGCAGGGAGTACGGGGGGCTCAACGTTTTGGTCAACAACGCGGGCATCGCCTTCAAGAGTAGGTGCGGGGACTGGGGAAAGGACGTTCCCGAGGCGCTCCGAGGGTGTGGGGCAGGGAGCCGCGGACTCCCCACGCATCCACTTGAGTGATCGAGGAGGAGGGCGGCGCTAGCCCCTGGGGATGCGCTCAGCTCTGGCTTCCAGCAGCGGGTTTTCCCTTTCCGTGATTCGCTGAGCGCCAGGCGGGCCGGGGCGACAGACACAGCGCGCCCCGCCCTCCGGCCTGTGCGGGCCTGTGCGCTGCCGCGGGCCCTCCCCAAACTGTCAGCTGCTGTTTGCAAGAAAACTGGCCTCCTAGGAGGAGGCCACGCCCTGTCACACTCATCAGCTTTCTGTCCAATGCTCGAACTATTTTCTCTATGAAGGGTCTCCACGCTCACTTTGGGCTTTCATTTTCCTTGAAAGGGCTCATTCATAGATGCCCGGAGGCATTTGCTTGCGGAATGAAGTGAATGGCTAGAACACGATTAGCGCGCTCTTGTACATTAGCGGACTTCAGAGGTTTTTTTTTTTTTTTTTTTTTTTTTAATGGAGAGCTTTAATAGGCTCTGGCACAGAGGAAGCGAGCCTTAATTCCCTCTCCCAGGGAACTTATGTTTGTTATAATACATGCACGTGTGGTTTTTAAGGACATCTTGGCGGGGGTGGGGACTATCTAGATTACGTATTCTAACTGCTAAAGTTACTCAGCTGCCACGTGCTGAGGGTACAAAGAACTAAACAGGCCAGCTTCACTGACAACCCGTGGGAAAGCCTGGGAGACCGACTGAGTAAAATGAAGGATGGCGGAGCAGAGGTCTCCGCCCGTACCTTTGGCCCGGGGCGCTGACATTGCTGTGGAAGCGTGCCCAGACTCCCTGCCGGCACCTACAACTCAGCCTGCCAGCTTTCTGGGAGCTGGGGAGCAGGGGCGTAAGTAGGGGATTACCACCCCCTTAAGCAGCCCTCAGCCATTGGTTAAGGGATCTGTGAGTAAATACCCAGCTTCCTGGACGACAGGTGGAGGGACTTCTGCACCGCAAGCCCTTGCCTTTCAAAATGTGGAAAATGGACCAGCCATAACTGCAAACCTGGGCAAACCTTGGCACCGCAGAATCGCAGGGCTTACTGAAACAAAATATGCATTTTAACAGAATCCCTGGGTACCTCCTAGGTGCATCCCAGTTTGAGAAGCAGTGATCAAAGCCAGGTGTTCTCAAAGCGCCGCTGGAGACCGGTAGCTGTAAAGTCACCTGGGAATTTGATAGAATTCTGAGCCCCAGCCTGGAATCAGGCGCTCTGTTGGTAAGGCCCAGAAAACTGTGCTTTAACAGGCCCTGCAGGTGATTCTGATGCACACTAAAGTTTGAGAACCATTAACTTAGGGGGTTACAATTTGTTTTAAAGTTAGCTTGTTTTTCCTTTAGTTATGAGATAGAATCCACTTTGTCATGTGAGTTTCAAGGGGAAATGTATGACTTTGTTTCTTTCTCTTTCTAAAAGTGGATGATCCAACCCCTTTTGACATTCAAGCTGAGATGACAATGAAGACAAATTTTTTTGCCACTAGAAATGTCTGCACTGAGTTACTGCCGATAATGAAACCTCATGGTAAGTCCGGTGTGTAGCCTGTCACATTGCATCCCTCATAAGGAGTAAGCCACAGGCTCCCTGGAACAGGGCTGCCCTGCAGGAATCACCCAGAGGTGTTATTTCTCTGTAGGGGGGAAAATTAAAAGCTGCCTTATTTTCTCATTGTCTGGTTTCTCATTCAAACATCTTAGCTTTAGTTTTCAAAGATATAGATGATATATATCACAGTCCTCTTAGGATTCATGTCATGAAGTCAACCCTAGAATAATAGAATGTTACAGTTCCCCAAAAGTCTCTTGCCTCTGATCAACCTCAGTGACTCCTCCAGCTCTCCAAGGTGATGGGCCCACACCTGGCTCATGTTGGGACTGGGCATAGTATCTATTCCAGCATTGTGACTTTCCTTGTATTCCTTTCTTCTTGTACCAAGCTTTGTCAAGCTGATTCAGAAAATCCAAAAGAAATTTTCTTTATTAGGAACTATCTTGCCCACACCCCTAATTATTCTATAAATAATTTTTATTGCTTTTCCCACAATGTATTTATTGAGTGCCTACCCTATCCTAGGCATTATGCTAAATTCTGGGGTGCAATGGTGAGCACTGTAGACAGGGACCATCCATCTATGGAGCTGAGAGTCTAGTGGGGGAGACAGTCATTAATAAAGAATGAGAAGTATAAAATGACAACTGTGCTAGGGTGGGGGGAACACCTGCTTCCCTGAGGATTTTATTTCCTGAGAACTTAACTGTAATTCTTAGGAAGAACTCTGTAGTTCTTATTAGAACTGTGATTTTCTTAATTTAACATTTTAAATAAGGATTATCTCTGAATGCAAAAATTTTTTAACCTAAAAAGGTGGATGGTCAGAGTTGCACTTGTACTCCTGTACTTCTCTTTATCAGTTCCTTAGTGGGATGCGATCGTGGAAAGACTGCAGGTAGGGCTGCAGGTGCTGGTGGAGGGGGCCTTGGGTCCAGATGCACAGGTGGTGAGTGCCCAGGGCCAAGGGGAGTTTTAAAATGCAAATCTAAGTAAATATAAATGCATAGTTTTAAAACTTCTCTTTTTACACAAATGGTGACATTTAGTATAATGTTTGCTAACTTGCTTTTTTCACTTCTTATATTGGGGGCTCTTTCCAGATTGAGATAAAAAAAAATTTTTTTTTTTGGAGACAGGGTCTTGCTCTGTTGCACAGGTTAGAGTGCAGTGGCATTATCATAGCTCCCTGCAACCTTGAACTCCAATCCTCCTACCTCAGCCTCCAGAGTAGCTGGGACTACAGGCATGTGCCACAATGCCTGGCTAATATTTTTTTAATATTTTGTAGAGATGAGGGTATGCTTTGTTGCTCAGGCTGTTCTGAAACTCCTGGCCTCAAGTAATCCTCCTGCCTTGGCCTCCCAGAGTGGTAGGATTACAGGCATGAGCCAGTGCACCCAACCAAGAATGTCTTTTTACTAAGTATCAGGAATTCTTTTCCCTGATGAATTTTAAAATCATAGAATTTGAGAGCTGCAAGGTATTGAAGAAACCTTGTGTTCCTACACCTCCACTTTACAGAGAGGGAAACTGAGGCAAAGAAGTGCACACAGACAGGTAGTAATAGAGCTGGAAATACTGGCCAGGTTTCTTGACTTTACTCAGTCACATTAAGATAATTGGTTCTAAGGAAGTAAGAATTATAGCATCAAATGATTGTAATCCAAGCCATTCTGAAAGCTAATGGAAGTCTCTGGGAAGAGTGGGATTCACTCAAAGGGAGCGAATCACTATGTTCATCAGTTCTCCCTAACATTACTTCCTAAGGTGGGAAGCTCTGGTTTACAACACATTGAAAATATTTGTGACTTTTCAATAAACCTCATGTTTACCCAGAGGGCAGAACACTGAGCATCATTGCCTTTTGATTTGTAGGGAATCACTTTGTCAATATACAAGACTGATTTAAAAGACACTCTTTACTTAGCTATAAACATAACTTTAAAGAAAATTATATATGCTCCTCGATAAGATAAGATAGAGTTATGTCCTGATAAACTCATCATCAGTTGAAAATATTTTAAGTAGAAAATGCATTTAAGAGAAGGCAGCAAAAGTCCATGATGAACCTGACACTTCTTAGCAACTCTCAAGGAAGCTATCAATAAGGAAATGGAGGGAGAGCAAGGCACGGGATGATTATGAAGCCAAGAACTTGACATGAATTATGTCTGAATCTCCAGAGCCTAGAAGACTGCCTGGTGTGTAACAATGAAAAGAAGGAGCAAAGAGAAAAAGTGACACATCCATGCACCCAGAGGCTCTATTTGGGTGGCTCTGGAGCCTGTGTTTTCATGAGTCTTGTCTCATCTGTCATTGTTTTCTGCGCTGTCAGATTATTTTGCATGTTTGGCCACTGCTGCAAAATGAGCTTTTTAGAGATCCTTCACTCTACGGGAAATTTATAATATTGCTAATCCAAATTATTATCTCTTTGACCTACTGAACTTTTGATATTTTAAAATTAGTCTTGTACACCAACCTACAATTTGTTTATAGTTGCACAAGATCTCCCGTTTTCTACTTTTGAGGTTAGCTCAAACATACCATTTCTTTAGTTACAAATCGTTAAATCCGTTTATTTTCCATAAGGTCACCCTGTCTTTCATGGTGAACCAACTGCTAACAGCTAACCCATTGTGACAATAAGGGAAGTATTGTACTTTGACAACATATTCCCTACAATATATTTTATTCTTAAACTACAGTGTTAAGATTTTAGTAAAAACATTTGGTTTTTATACAAATAATTGTATAAAATGAATAGGCTCACATGTTCCAAAGCCTTTTTTTTTTTTTATCATAGCTCCCCAAAAAGAATCCATTAGAGGATTTAAGTTTGCCGCATTCACTCACAATTCCCATTTTAATCTTTCATTTCTGAATTCAAGTCTTCTTCTTACTTTTACACATACTAGGAAATGTTCGTTTGGTTCTTCCTCAGCAGGACAAAGTTTTATTCTGAAGTCACAGCAAGGACTTTTGTTCCATATGAGAAAACCTTCTGTAATTTAAATAGCTAGATTTTCTAATAGGAATTTTTCATACCAAATTAAAAGTTTCTTATCAAGAGATACTTGTGATTTTGTGGAAATAAACTCCTGACAAATAAAAAAATTCATTTAATTCACCTAACCTTCCAAACATCATAGCTTAGTCTAGCCTACTGTAAGCGTTATCAGTACACTTACATTAGCCTACAGTGGGGCAAAATCATCCAACACGAAGCCTATTTTATAATTGTTTTGAGTATCTCATATAATTTATTGAATATTGTAGTGAAATTCAAAAACATAATGGTTGTATGTGTACACTGGGCACAATTTCTACCAAATGCATATCATTTCTGCATGAATATAAAGTCAAAAATCTTAGGTGGAAGCATCTGAAATTGGGGACTGTATTTGGCCAGTTGTTCAAGATGCTGAGTAAATAGGTTAAACAACTATTAAGCCACCAGGGGGAGCTACATGCCCACTCTTTCTAGAATGAGGCAGAAGGTGTCTCAGTACCAGTGGGGCCACCTGGACCTCAGCAGAGAGTGGTGGTGGTGGTGTTGGTGCTGCCCTTCTCAGGGCTGATTGGACCCATCCAGTTGATGAGGCTGGCTGTCCCCCGCCCCCGGCCTCTCTTCCAGAGCTGTGCCCTCAAAGAGGACATCTCCTCCCCTTAGGATTTTTATTTCCTCAAAGGTATAGCTTCTGTAACTAGACTAAAAAGATTGACAAATGCAATCCATGATTCCACACTGAACTCTGGATTAAAACAAACAAAAACTATAAATGAACATTACTGGGACAACTGGGGACATTTGAATATGGACTATTAGATAATAGTGTTATATAATGATGTCTTGAGTGTGATCACAATTGCAGTAATGTAGGGAAATGGCCTCGTTCCATATATATACTAATGTATTTAAGGTGAAGTTTACGATATCTGCAACTTAAAGCACCGGAGAAAGGGAGAAAGCAAACTTGGCAAAATATTAACAATTGGTCAACTTAGGTGAAGGGTGTGTGGGTGTTTATTGAACTATTTTTGCAACTTCTCTATAGTTTTCAAATTTTTCAAAAGTAAAAGTTTGGAAAGAAATACATAATACCATTGGGGAGAGAGAGAGAAAGGAAGGAAAGAAATACTGAAGGGTCTTAGGAACTTAGAGGATATATGAGGTGCTAGTTTTCAAGGACAGAGTAAGGGTATCTCCATATGGGATTGGGGACCATGAGAATGTCCAGTAGAATGTGCAGCTACCCCAAAATATGTACTGTGGTGAATGCCATTCAGAAAATGAAATAAAATCTAGTGATCCTATTGGATGCAGAGGATATAGATTCAGAATAATATGTAAGAAAAGAACTGTTCCTTGTATATTTTTTGGCCTGCATGTATGTTTGTATGGGCAAAATTTTCTTTCTTTCTGTTCTGTTTTTTTTATAGAGGGGGGTCTTGCTATATTGTCCAGGCTGATCTCAAACTCCTGGCCTCAAATGATCCTCCTACCTCAGCTTCCCAAAGTTCTGGGATTATAGGCATGAGCCACTGCACCCAGCTTCATAATTATCTCTTTAGTAGCTGTGAATTATTATCAACATGAACATTAATTCATAATTTAATGAATAAGAATATATTAACCATGGACTATAAAGCAATGAAATCAACACCAGGATGGGGAATCAACCCACTCCACATTGAGAAGTGTCCATCATGAAAGACAGACAAGAGTTAATCCCAGGTATTGCTTGGCTCTGGTTTGGGGCACTCAGGGATAGAAGTAGCTGCCCATGTCCCTAAGAAATTGTGCAAACCTAAGAAATTGAGAGCTTTAGTCCTTAGGGTGAAGGCATTGTCCCTCAGAGAGCAGGTTTATAAGCCCTCGGAGGGTGTATGTGGTTTTAGAAAACTGCCTTGTAAATCCACCAATGTCCCACCATACCCATCTCATGGAGAATCTCTGTGGAAGGGAAGCCCCTGTTCCTGATGGAGGTGTGTTCTTCCTTTTGGGAGAATGGGGGCAAAAAACAGTTAAAACCCACCAATGGACAGATTTTACACCTTCTAGAGTCACTTTTTTGTTTCTATCAGCAATTAAACCTGTACCACTCAATTGTGTGTTTGGGTATATTTGACCAAGGATTGTTTCTTTGTGACAAGCTTTCATATTTTTATTATTCTGTTTCAGGGAGAGTGGTGAATATCAGTAGTTTACAGGGTTTTAAAGCTCTTGAAAATTGCAGTGAAGAACTGCAGGAAAAGTTCCGATGTGAGACACTCACAGAAGGGGACCTGGTGGACCTCATGAAAAAGTTTGTGGAGGACACAAAAAACGAGGTGCATGAGAGGGAAGGCTGGCCCAACTCAGCTTATGGGATGTCCAAGTTGGGAGTCACGGTCTTATCAAGAATTCTAGCCAGGCGTCTGGATGAGAAGAGAAAAGCCGACAGGATCCTACTGAATGCGTGCTGCCCTGGGTGGGTGAAGACAGACATGGCTGGGACTTACGGCTCCAGGACAGTTGAAGAGGGGGCTGAGACCCCCGTCTACCTGGCCCTCCTGCCACCAGATGCTACTGAGCCTCAAGGCCAGCTGGTCCGTGACAAAGTTGTACAAGACTGGTGAATGTCTGCTTTGGTGCTTAATACCTAATAAATATTGGTGCAATGAGTGAATGAATCCTGGTGTGATTTTATTCTATTTCTGTCCTTGAGAAGGAATATCCATTAAAATCTCCCTGGGAGAAAGGTATCTAGATCCGGAATCCAGAGCTGACCGACTTTGCTATATCAAACTCTTTAGCCTGAGAGGAAGAAGAACACAGTCTAAAATTGTAGTAGGCATGGAGATCACCCGTAGTTACATGAGATTGCTGGTGCTGGTCCCCACGGTTTCCAATTCAGTAGGTCTGGGGTGGAGCCCAAGAATTTGCATTTCTAACAAGTTCCCCAGTGATGCTGACATTGCTGGTCCTTGGATGTGGCTTTGAAAACCACCAGTGTAGTGAGTGGTCTCAGAGCCACGGAGCTGGATCTTGGCCATTTTCCAGCCATTCTTTGCTGTTTCTAATTTGTTTATTTTGTAAGGATGAAGATTTATCCTGTTTACTTAGCTCTGCAACCTTCCTCCACATCTCATTCTGTTTTGTTATATTTGGGTATCTTTTTATGGGTTTTTCTACTTATGAAGTAGTGGATGAGGATCAGGAAGAATGTCTTTTTTTCACTGAGACGTGATTTCTTTCCTGCTAGTTTTTTCAGCTGGATTTTTGTTGTAAGTTCCTTCGCAGAATGTTTGCAAGGTTGTCCTGCAACCTCTTTAATCTTGTTCGTGTTTCTGCTTTGGCAACTTTGTCCAGACCATCTCTTTGTCCCAACACAGGCTCCTTACCCTGTTCACAACCCTCTCTGAGCTACAGCCTGGGGTGATTCTTCAGATGACTCCCTGAGCCCCTTGTAATCATCTCTGTGACACAGGGGAGGCCACACTCACTGCTTTCAAATGAGATTCGTTTTGCAAACAGGCCTCCATGGTTCCAGTTATACCCTGTAGAAAAAGGACTTGGAGACCAAAACATCTTATGAAAGAAGAAACATACTTGCAAAAGTTTGCAAGGGAGTTAAGACTTCGGAATAAATGGCTTGTCAAACAACAAAAATTCAGGGGAATTCAAATTCCATTCAACAATGGAAAAAATACAAAGGAAAAACACTACAAATCTGCCAAGGTTACCAAGTTTATGATAGACTGCTCACAGTGTAAAACAGAAAAGTTGTCATTTGATTATCATAGCCACAAAGGTCACATGATATCTCCTGACATCAGTGTTGCATACATAAAAGATAATGCTGTTTTCCCTTAGGGAATAGGTAAAATATGGAAATGCTCAAGTTTCATTTATTTGAGGGACCAGAAGTGAACAGAGTGATAGAGTTATTTCTGGCTCATCATGGGATATAGGTATTTTTCTTGACTCTGACATACAACGGCAGCACCTCGAAGTATCAGTTTATCACAATCCTCACCTCACTTTTTCATCCCCTTGGGGTAGAGGGAAGTCTGGATCCCACCCAAGCTGCATCGAATTTCCTTCAGCCTATTTCTATATCACTGATTAAATCCAACATGCTCTTAAATTCATCTCAGGTTGTAGCTCCTGAGACATTTTAATGGCTTATCTGGCTCTAAAAACATCTTAATGGCTTTCAGTAAGTTTCCTGAATGGCTTTCATATTCTCCCTCTGCAGCCAAACTCCAGAATCCTGCTAATGACGGACAACAGCACAGAAGCCACAGAGCACTTCGGGCTCTGCCTGACAAAGTCTCAGACAGGACGTGCACAGGGAAACAGGCCAGTCCTTTTATTTCTTCTTCCTCTTTTGTCTTTAACCAAATCCTTGTTAAGCCCACCAAGGGCTTAATTACCAGCTGCTGCTCAAAACCACATTTCTCATTCTTATGAGAATGGCTGCTCTTATTGGATGGTTTGCCCAGCACTCTCTATCAAAATATTACCTGCTGCCCTCCCCTCTGCTTTCTCTCCATGTTTGCAGCTGTAGCAGCCACAAGGCGACTTTGCCCTCCTAACCTCTGTTGACTGTTCCAGCTGCTCTACAAAGAAGGACCAGCTGGATTGGATCAGAGCTGTTACTGCGAGTGGCTGCATCCCACCCCATGTGGTCTAAGGAACAGAGGGAGGCAGGCCAGAGTAGAAGGCCAACTCTCAAGAGGAGCGTTTAGAGAGTGGACCAAAGAGAAACTCCCCTCCCTACAGTGGTACCCCTTCCCTGGCCTCAGATCATTCCTGAACTCCTGGGTTCTAAAAGATGCTCTGAGATACCCTTGTATCCGTAAAATAAGTTTCCCTTTTCCTTTAACTACATTAAATTGGGTAGTTTTTGCTTGCAATCAAAAGGAAACGAACTAATTGCAGGGCATTAAAATGTTTCACGGTATACTGTAGGAAAAAAAAATAATTAGGCTTGGAATCAAAAGGAAAAAAAAAATCACCAATTGAGAACCCATGGCAAACTAGGCCATATATCATGCTTAATACTTTCCCAACATGGTCTTACATAATTTTCACAACAGTCCTTTGCTTTAGTTCATTTTGTGTTGCTATAATGGAATCGCATAGACTGGATAATTTATGAAGAAAACAAACTTATTCTCACAGTTCTGAAGGCTGAGAAATCTAAGAGCATGGTGTCAGCATCTGGCGAGGGCCTTCCTGGTGTGTCATACTCTGGGGGAAGAGCAAGAGAGTGAATAAGAGCTGAATGCATCCTTTTATCAGGAACCTAGTTCTGCAGTAATGGCATTAATCCATTCATGAGGGCAGAGCCCTCGTAACCTAATCACCTTTTAAATGTCCCACCTCTCAACACTGTTGCATTGGGGATTAAGTCTCCAACACACAAACTTTGGGGGACACATTCAAACCATAGCATTCTTTAAGGTGGATATCAATGTCATTTTTCAAATAAAGAAGTAAAGGCTTGGAGAGGTTAATTAACTTGCCCAAGATTACACAGCTGAGAGTTAATAGCCAGGATTATATCCAGGACTACCTGGCTGCAAAGTTCCTTGGTGCCTAGTACTTGGCATGTCCAGCTTCACTGATAACTTTAGAGACCATGGATAACTTTCTTGATGTCAAAATTAAGGTAGACGATACATTTAATTTAAGTGATTTATAAGCCATATGCTTATTAGATCCCCATATTAGCCTCTGTGTAAACTTTTCCATAGAGAAATGAAATATGATTTAAATGCAGCATATTTTCAATGGATTACCCCATACAATGTGTTTTTTTAGGCACCAGATGGAGTCAGTGGTTCTTTCCACATTACCTTTTCTGTGATGCATTTTTCTAGACTGAAGCATGTGTGGTAAACTCACATACAATATCAGCTTTAGACTTGGCCCTTTGACTTTTCCTTCATCTACCAAACTGTAACAAGGATTGTGGCAGAAGAAAAACGTGAGCAATGTTGCAGTGTGGAGATGAAACAGGTGATGGTGATGAGTATGACAAAGGTTTATTTGTTGCTGCAAGTCAGCTGCAAAGTGGGCACAGCATCAAATACAGAACTGCACAGATTTTTCAACTAGGAGGAACACAGAGCCGACAAAGGGAAGGCAGAAGCCAACAGGGTCCTGGTGGTTACTAGTGAGAAGGGTGAAGTAGAACTTGGTTTATAGAAGAAACTGGCTTAAGGGATCACCAGTATCTGCATATCCAAACTCAGAGTGCATTTACCTGGCCAATCCCTCTAATGGGTGGGCCAGCCTGAGTCAGAAAATGTAGTGGGCTCTGATTTATAACGCCTTCTTGCTGTCAAAGGAGGTAAGCACTGAAGTTTGGATTTAAATTAAATTTGAAATGCTTTAATTGGTTTGAATATTATTATGCAAGGAACCTGCTCTTTTTATATGTCTTAAACTGATGAATGTAGCTAAGTGGACTTTTAGTGACAAAACTTGACCCCAAAACAGATTTCTTCTAAGAATAAATATTCAAATCTTTTTTCGCTAAGCAGATCTGTGAAAAAATATTCAAATCTTAATGTTGTACATTTATTGTCAATCCTGATTATAAACTGAGTTGTTCTTTTAATGATTTACAAACTTGAATTTGTCAAAATTAATTTAAATTAACTCCCTGCACACCTGGAGTTCTTTACAGATAAATTGTATAAATCCAAGGCATGTATTTTATATAAGATAAATGTATTAGGACAAAGTTGCACATGGTGGTTTTGACACAAGTAGACTGGTTCTTTTTTTTTTTTTGTGATAGTGTCTTGCTCTGTCATCCAGGATGTTGTGCAATGGCATGATTATAGCTCACTATAACCTCGAACTCCTGGGCTTAAGCAATCCTTCCTCATAGCCATGACTACAGGCACATGCCACCATACTTGGTTAATTTTTTTTAAATGTTATTTTGCATTTGCCCAGGCTGGTATTGAGCTTCTGGCCTTAAGTGATCTTCCTGCCTCAGCCTCCTAAAATGCTGGGATTACAGGCATGAGCCACCGTGCCCAGTCTCTCTCTTTTTAATGGTTAGTGTAAAGTGGTTCTTTAATCTCTATTAATTCAGTGCAGTGGGGTGTGGCTAAGATTTGAAGAACCTAAAAATCTCACCTGCTTGCCAGCTTTTTTGCTGGGTTTTTTTTGCTGCTCTTGTAAATATGGAGTTTACCATATTTCCATTAGGAAATCAATTTTCATGAAATTAATTTTTCCTTGCTAAATGTGGCTCAATCCTTTAGTTTCCCTCTGCTTCTATTTTAAAACCATTCCTAAAATTGACCATTACAGGATTTACACCTGGGGCACTTGGTACATGCCAAATGAATATGGAAACAGAATCAGCAGCCCGGCCAGGCCAGAGGTCCAGCACCCCAAGCTATTAAAATACCCTTGGTGTTTTGGAGGAGGTGATAGATCCGATTTGGAATCCAATACAAAAAAAACATACCCTTTCCCCAGGATCCCAAAGCTACACAAGGTATTCTAAACAATTTCCAAGTGTTCGCGGACCTCCCCACCACCCAAGCTCATTCATGGACTGCGTAGCCTTACGCCAACTCCAGGCTAGAGCTGACAATTTCTAAAGGACCCTCTGGGGTTAAAATGAGCAGCGGCCACTACAGAAATCACAACCTGATTCAACAGGCGGCACGGAGTTTGTCTGCTGGGAGCCCCAGTCGGGGCACGAGGGTGGGGCCAATGCTCACCTGAGCTCCGCCCGACTTCCCGGCCGCAAGGTCTCGTCCTGCAGCTGCCAGGCTAGTCGGTCCAGGTCCGCATGCTCGTGAGGACGACAGGAAGGGGTTACGGTTTGTCTGGCAACACTCGGCTCTCTGTGGCTGACATCGAGTTCTCCTTCCCGAGCCGGAGCCCACCGGGGATCTCATTGCAGGAAGACGCGAGGGTCGGCAAGATGAGGCCTGTGGGGGCGACTTCACGCCCCGACCGTGCATGGAGGGGCTCCTTCGGCCTCCTCCCCGAGGGAAGAGGGTTTGGGTGCGGTCCCGACGGAAAGGATGCGGTGAGCCAGGTGCCATGCTCCGTCCTCGGACCCCACGGCTCTCCTTTTCCGGAATCCCAGAGCATTTCCGAGGGCTGAGGCATGGGTGGGCGACCTCGGGCAGGCGGTGACCAGCGTCCCCTTCTGTTCGGGTGTGTCGGGGGAGTCCAAAGTGAGGGGCGGGCGCCGCGCCGCCCACCTGTACTAGGCCTTCTCGGGAACAGCCCGCCGCGAAGCGCTGCCTTCGGCGGGGAAGCTGAGGAAGACTCCAGCTCCCTGACTGGGCAGCGGCGGCGCCACAACAGGCCCGCGCGCCGAGGCCCCGCCTCCCGGGCCGGCTCCGGCCCCGCATGAGGAGAATCTCCGCTAAGTCCCGCCCCTCAGGTCGAGGACCCGCCCCCGCCCGGTCCCCGCGCGCCTACGGTCTCCCTCCAGGCCGCGCCCCGCGCGCCGAGGCCCCGCCTCTGATCCCACCACCGTGCGTCAAGGCCCCGCCCCCAGTCCTGCCCCGCGCGCCGAGGCCCCGCCTCCCCGCCCCGCCCCCTCCAGAGCCGCGGCTGCTAGGGCTCGGGAGCGGCGCTGGCCCGGCTGTCCTGGCTCCCAGCCACGCCGCAGCCCCCGGCCGCTGTCTCTCCCGCACCCCTGCGGGCTCCTCCACGACGCACGTGGGCGCGCCCGCCAGGAAGGGCCGCCGCGGGTAAGTCGTGCCCGCGCCTGCCGGGCACCAACCCTTGGGTGCGGGGCGAAGCTGGGGGCGCGGGCGTCTCCCTGCCGCGGGCCCGCGGGCGGCGAGGCGGCGCGGGAGCCGGTCCCCCGTACGGAGGTGTCGGGCGGCGCCGTGGGAGCGGTCCCGGGGTAGCCGGCCCGCGGCCCGGCTGGCGGCGCGCGCTGCTGCAGTGCGGGGCCGGCCCCGCCGAGGCGGCGCGTGGGCGCGGGGCGCGGGCGGGAGACCCCAGACGGCGGCTCCGGGGCTGGGTGGGCCCCCCGCCCCGCTCCCCCGCGCTCCGCTCGGTGCCTCGCGGCGGACGATGTGCGGCCACGCCCTCGCGGAGTCGGGCGCGGCCTCCGGTCCGGCAGGTGGAGGTCAGGAGGGTCAGGGCCCCGCCAGCCGACGGCGGAGAACTCAGCCTTCGTTTGCTCGTGCAGTCCTGGCCGGGGAGCAGGCTGGGGACGCAGTCCTTTCAGAAGGAAGGCTTTCCTGTCAAGGCTAGACCCCGGCCTTCCACACTGTCCCCAGAAGAAGGGATGTGAGCCGCAGTGCGCGCTCTGCCGGCCTGGCCCGGGCGCCTTGCAGGGTTCCCTGCTGCTGACCCAGACTGTTTCCCTCGGGCGTTGCCTTTAACTCGGGACAGGGGCCTCACATTCGGGAAAACCTTTCTGGGATTTTTTGGTAAGGGGATGGAGAACATCTCCTGCCCTCCCCCAAAGCCTACTTCTGTTAGGTGTTTTAAGTTATTTCCAGTACAGTTTAATTACCACTCCGAAAGACCAGGTTCAAAATAATGTGTCCTAGAGTCAGTTAAGCCAATTGGTGGCAAGTGTTTCTGTGCTGCAGACTAAATAAAGGTCATTATCTGTTTTTTTGCTGATATTACGTATCTGTTATCTATCAGTAAATGTTCTTGCTCATGGGAGGGTCACTCTGTCCTCATTTTCATCTAACTCAGAACTGTTCCTTCATGTAAACATATTTACAGTGAACTTCTTTGAGATCTGGCAGTTGGTTTTTCATTTGAACTTGTTTTTCTAAGCAATTAAGAGGGGATAAGGTGAGAGAAATTTCCTACTGACATTTTAGATTTTAAGGTGGGTAGATCTGGCTGACCAGATATACTTGTTCATATTACTCCTTCGTGTGTGTAATTGTTTGAGCTATATAACTGTCGGTTTTACTGAACTGTTGAATCTCTCACAGAAAAGGTATCCAGGAGAGATTGCAAGATTGTTGGCCAAAGAGTTATTTAAGGGCTGAACTATTAATTTTACCACTAGCATAACGTGCCAGAGGCCCTGCAGTATCTCACTGACCTGAGCTGGAATCTGGTTCTGCTAGCTGCTCCGTGTGTGACCTGGGCAGTTTTCCAAATGGCCTGATCTCCAGTATTCTCCTCTTGGGACTGAGAATACCATCTCACAGGACTCTCGTGTATTGGAGGAGAGAGATGCATGCATAAATGGTGGATTTACCAAGCTCACCTAGGAGATTTGCTTAGTAGCATAACATCACATGCCCCTTATTTTGAAACAAAGAGCTTGCTTGAATGACTATTTCCAAACTTCTCACCTGTGCTGTAAGTTAAGCCAAATAATACTTTCTTCATGTTGCCGACCATAACATTGAAGCACTCCAGTTACCTGCTCTCATCTGGCTGGCACCCTCCCTCCTGCAAGCGGTGGTGCCCTTTGCCACCCCACCTCCTAAGCACACACCTTATCGCTGACGCAGTTTTCTTCCTGGTAACTCTAGCTGCCCACACCTGCAGACTTTGAGGACTCTTCTGATAGTTGAGCTTCCTGTTGCCAGCGTCAGACTCTAGCTACCCTCTGTCACTGTGTGTGCCACATAAAATTGCGATTTTAAATTTAGGTATTTCCTTTTTTGTTAGGCTAAGAACTATGAGGGTAGGAACCTTATCTTATTCATGCTTCTTTCATCGGCTCTTAGACACTTGATAGAGTGAACAGACTTTGCATGGAGCATTGCAGTGGTTAAGAGATGCTGGATTTCAGACCCGTAAATTTCCCGATTTGCTAACTTTAGTTTTTAATTGGCAAAAGCAACAGACTGCCACCTCTAACTACCATCCTTTCCTTAATGTTTTCAAAAGATGTGAAGGCTTGTTATTTCAGGAAAAGGGACAGGCCTTTCCAAGAATGAGTAGGTAATCTTATTTTGTGGGTGTATATGCATAGTACAGTATGTTTTTGCAGAGGACAGCATGTGCAAAGGCTCTGTGGTGGGATGGGCTGTTTTGGGACATGCAGAGTGCAGTGAGGGGAGAAGTGGGTAGAATCCTGTAGGCTGAGGAGGGGATTGTTTGGATTTATTGTAAGTTTAATGGGAAGAGTTTGAAAGATGGCAGTTATGTGCATTAATTTATGTTTTAAGAGGATTCTTGGAGTGCTGTGCGAAAATACATTGGAGGGGGCAAGAATGAGAGAGAACCATCAGGAACCCTCTGCAAACTTCCAGGGAACAGGTGGCTTGCACAGCGGTGCAGTACAGATGGAGAGCATTGAGTCAACAGATGTTTTGGAAGAGGAGGGGCCAGGGCTTGGGCTGAGTGTGGCAGGTAAAGAGAAGGAAGAGTCCAGAATTACAGAAGGTCCCATGGATGGAGGGGCCACTTTCTGAAAAGGGGACAACTAGAGAAGGAGCACGCTGAGGAGATGAAACTGAGAGTTTAGTTTTTTCAACAGCTTTATTGAGGTATAACTGACAGACCATAATCTAATTTTAGCTACAGACCATAATCTAATTCAGTTACCTCACAACTCAGAGGCAGTAACTGCCTGTTTCTACACCACCCTAGGCAGCCACTAATCTCCGCATCTCCATAGATTTGCCGCCTATTCGGGGCATTTCATATAAATGGAATTATACGATACACAGTCTTGTGTGGCTGGCTTGTTCCACTAAGCATGTATTTTCTGGGTTCATACAGGTTGTAACATGTATCAGTACTTTGTTCCTTTTCATTGTCTAATAGTGTTCTCTTGTATGGATGGACCACATTTTGTTGATGGTTGCTTGTCTTATTCAGGCTGCCATAACGAAATAGCATAAACTGGGTAGCTTATAAATAATAGAAATTTATTTCTCACAGTTCTGGAAGCTGGGAAGTTCAAGATCAAGGTGCTGGCACATTCAGTGTCAGGTGGGGCTTGCTTTCTGGTTCACGGATAGTACCTTCTCCCTGTATCCTCACATAGTGGAGAGGACAGGCAGGCTCCCTCGGATCCCTTTTAAAAGAACACTGATCCCATTCATGAGGGCTCTGCCCTTGTGACCTAATCACCTTCCAAAGGCCCCACTTCCTAATGCCATCACTTTGTGGGTTAGGATTTCAATATATGCATCGGGGGCAGGGGACCCAAGAAAGGAGCACTTGGGAGTGTAGTTTTGGAAGCACTGAGCTTGAGATACCTACCACAGCCACATGCAGGTGGAGAGGTCAGGTGGGTATTCTCATGAACTTGTACCTCAGAGAGGGAGGTTGGGGAGAGCACTATTAATCTGAATCGTTGGCATGTAAATGATATTTTGAAGTTATAGGAATAGAGAAATCACCAAGGATAAAGAGAGAGAGGAAGAGGTCCCAAGGCTTGATACCGGGGAATGCCAGTGTTTAGCAGTGGGTAGAGGAGGAGGAAAGTGCAGAGGGAAGTGAGAAGCAGGCTCCAGGGCTGGTGGGGCCAGAGGAGTGTGTGGGCCGAGAGGAGGCTGTTTTGAGAAGGAGGAAGTGGCCTGCTACAGAGTCCTACTGAGAGGTAAAGTGAGGAAACAGAAGGGACCACTGGCAATGGTGACTCGAAGGTAGTCGTGGCTCTGAGAGAATTGAAGTGGATTTGGAGTGATCGAAAAATGAAGTAGAAGATTCCATGAAATTCTTACAACATCACTGGCCAATAAATGAAAGATTCAGGCTTCAAGAACATGTTGTACTTAACAGTTCAGTTTCTTGCATCTACCATACTTGCCTTTTCACTTGATTGACTGTGTGCAACTTGGTTAGCAAACAAACCAGCTAGCCATGCTCCATCATATTTGCTCTGTGTTTTTCTGTCTTCTTTCAGACTAAGCAGTACTAGCAAAATGCTATTTAATCTCATATATCAATCAAGATTGTGGTTGTCTCTAATAGAAAACCTAATTGAATTGTGGATTAAACAAATTAGCTGTTCTGTGCAGAAAACATAGACCAGATATAGAGCTTCCTGGGTTGTATGTGGTGCCTTCATAATGCTATCAGGGCCTCAGCTGCTCTCTTTCCGCTCAGCCATCCTTAGTTTGTGACTTTTGTGCATGTTTCATCATGGTTGCAAGATATGGCTTCACTCCAACATCAAAGCTTTGTTCTAGGCAGAAATAAGAAGAGTGAAAGGAAGAAGGCTTATGCTACAGGAGTCTGCTTCCTTTCAAACAGCTTTCCTAACTACTAGGTTCTACTGACATTTCATTGTCTAGAGCTATCACGTGGCCATCTAGCTGCAAGGGAGCCTGAAAACTGTAGCGCTGCCCTGAACAAAATTAGGGTTCCATTAGTATGGAGAAGGGGGACAAGGAATTTTGAGTAGGTGTCTGACACACTTTGAATAGAACTTCATCAGGTGAAGACTAAAGAATGGGAGCAAATCAAAACCCTAAAGCATTCTTTTTGAGAAAATGCTAAAATATGGAACTTGGTGACAGATGAAAGGAAGGATTTGACATATCCATGTCTTATAAAGTATCTTTCAGAGTTGTAACTTGTTTGAATAGACTGGTGAGTTAATCTTCAGATTTTTTTAAATGAAGGAATAAAAACAAAGCGACATAAGCTTGCATTTGTATTTGTATATGTTATAATGTGTACATGATAGATTTTTTAAAAGAGTCAAATCAGTGCAGCATTTCATTCTTTATTGTTCCTTATTTAGTTTTGTTACATTAGGGACAAAAATAAAAGAAAATGGTTGCTATAAGCTTTGGAATTAGACAGTGTATGTCTCAGGCTTTGCAGTGGTTGCATTGGTTCATACATAAAGAATGCATTTAGTGAAATTAAAAAAACAAAAGAATCCATCAAAGAATATATTACGAGAACAGGAAGAATAGAATGAGCCTGCTTGGACCCGGATATAACACACCCCCCATCCAAACTCTGCACTCTGCGGGAGGCACAAGCCTAGTGCAGCACCCAGCTGGGCCTGGCTGGTAATTGGAGCTTAGTAACTGAACAAGCGCCTGGTGGATGTGTGACAACATTGCTGTCAGATGCCTCATCATTAATCATTACATCCTTATTTTCTTTAATGTTTTAATTTTTTTCCACCTGATTTTCTCATAGAATATTTCCTATCTTCTAGTTTACTTACAGAGGATTAAATTGCTACATAGACTGTTCAGGTTAAGAGCTTTTCCTTAGGTTTTATAAATGTCCTGTGATAGGAAGGGCCTTCTGCATTCAGACTTACCAACTGGCAACGATCTGTGGTTTAGCAGCTTTGCAAGTTTCACTCCTAGAATTCGTTTTGTCAGTTAAGTGAAACCCTGGCATTCTTGCTTCTTTGTGCTCCCGTGCATTTGTCTCTCTCAGAATATATGAGGACAGGAAATGTTTATCTTTTAATCTACCACAGCGCCTGGCCCAGAAGCCTTGCTAAATATTTGAATTGCATTGCCAAGTGCGTCTGTACATAGCAGTGTTGGTGGACACATGTCTTCTGTAGCTCTGGGTTGGGAATGATTTGTGTCCTTGAATGGCTCTCTCATTGGGTTATTTTTTGTTTCCCTTTTAGGTACTTTCTCAGCTGTCTGTGAGAATGTAAGATGGATCCAGAGGAGCAGGAGCTGTTAAATGATTATAGATACAGAAATTACTCTTCAGTGATTGAAAAGGCTTTAAGAAATTTTGAATCTTCAAGTGAATGGGCGGATCTCATATCTTCACTTGGCAAGCTCAACAAGGTATGCAGGGCATATACTATTTGGATTGCACAGGAGGTGGGGACAACTGGTTTTTTATTATTATAAGGAATTCATGATTATAAACAGAAAATACAGAAAGAAAAATCACCAATAATTACCCACTGTTGACCTAGTCGTGTACATACCTCCTTCCAGATTTTTCTGAGAATTATATATAGTATTGATATAGTTGAACAATCTTTTTTTTTTTTTTTTTGAGAAGGCCTCTTACTGTATCACCCAGGCTAATCAAATTTTCTGAGCTCAAGCAACCCTCAGCCTCCCAAGTAGCTGGGATTACAGGTGTGAGCCACTGTGCCCAGCTAGTTGAACAGTCTTTTTCTTAGTAATATTTATGTCTAGGCAAAATAAAATTTAAAATTGTCAAATCAGTTATTCAAAGACTGCTCTTTATGTACTTCTTAGTATTTTTTCTGCCTTTTCTTCTTTGACCTACTTCTTTGACCATTTTACTGCTTACTGGTAACTCCTAGAAAAAAATAAACGATGAAATAAATACTGAAATCTGCCTGAAACTTGTGTGTGCACATGTAGGTATGTGCGTGTGTGTGTGTGTGTCTGTTTGGTTGAGGGAAAGGGGTCAGGTCTAGGAAAGCCAACGCTAGTCAAATGTACTCTATATCTGACCTATAGATGGGACTGTTGTATTTTCCCCTCCTGCCCTCAAGGATGATGACGGTTATGACAGGTAGATAGGAGGTATCTGGGCTTGAAGAGGCTGTACTTGGCTCCGTTGCTGTCTGGACAGGATCTGAGTTTGGAGCCAGGGTTCCAGGTAGGAGTTGGGAAGTGCCCAATTCCACTCTGAAGATCTCAGCTCCCCAAATCAGACACACCAGGGGACTTGAGGTGAGTGAAGATTTGAGCAGCCTGACCTGGTACACTGCCTGGGCAGCAGCCCAGCACTGATAACCAGAAAGCAGCAGCGAGCCCTGACAGATAGCTGTCAGGCACAGTGGAGATAGGCAGCTATTACAGCCTGTGGCCAGGAAACTGCTGGCCTCTTGCAAGGCATGTTTACAACACGTAAATGTCATGGCTCAGCACTGGCTGGGGTGGATAAACGTATACTCCTAAGGTTTTCCTTTGAAACAGGAAATAAGAACTTGAGAGTTCTTTAGTTATACTGCTCCAGCTCAGGAATTCTCAAGCTGAAGAGAACATTCACTGGCTCGCATGAAGGCAGATTACATTTTTAGGGGAAAGGGAGAAGCAGTAGAATGGGATTGAGGCATGTTCAAGTTCTTCTGGATGTTTTACTGCTCTCCTGGAGTCTAGAGTGTAAGAATGGCATACTTTGTGCAGGGTGAGAGGGAATAGGAAGACAGTGTTCATTGTTTCTGCTTTTTTTCCTTATTGAGATGAAATTCACCATTTATCCATTTTAAAGTGTACCGATAAATGGCTTTTAGTACATTTACCATGTTGTGCAATGAGCACTACTTTCTAATTCCAGAACCTTTTCATCACCCCAAAAGGAAACGCATACCCATTTGGCAGTTCTTCTCCATTCCTCCCTCTCCCCAGCCCCTGGCAATGACTAATCTACTGTCTGTCTCTAGGAACATGTCATAAAAATGGAATCATACACTATGTGCCTTTCTGTATCTGGTTATTTCACTTAGCATAATGTTCTCAAGGTTCATCCATGTTGTAGTATATGTCAGAATTTCCTTCCTTTTATGGCTGAATAATATTCCATTGTATGGATAAGCTATGTTTTCTTTATCCATTGATCAGTTGATGAACATTTATGTTTCTACATTTAGACTATTGTGAATAGTGTTATGAGCATTCATGTACAAGTTTTTGTTTGAACACAAGTCTTCAGTTCTTTTGGGTACATACTTAGGAGTAGAATTGCTATGTCATATGGAAACTGTGTTTAATTCATCAAGGAGCCACCACACTGTTTTCCTCAGCCGGTGTATCATTTTACAGTCCTACCAGCAATGCGTGAGGGGTCCACTGTCTCCATATCCTCACCAACACTGTCAGTTTTTGTGATGATAGCCCTCCTAGTAGGTGTGAAGTGATATCTGACTATGGTTTTGTTTTGTATTTCCCTAATGACTACTAAATTTGAGCATCTTTCCATATACTTGTTGGTCATTTGTACATCTTTTGGAGAGAAATTTCTATTCAAGTACTTTGCTCATTTTTTTTCTTTTCTTTTCCCTTTTTTTTTTTTCTTTTTTTCTGAGATAGGATCTCACTCTGTTGTCTAGGCTAGAGTACAGTGGTGTCATCATAGCTCACTGCAACTTCAGACTCCTGGGATCAAGCAGTCCTCCTCTTGTCTCAACCTCCCAATTAGTTAGAACTATAGGCATGCACCACCATGCCCAGCTAATTTAAAAAAAATTTTTTTTTCTTTCTTCTTTTAACTTATTTTTTTTTTTCTTTTTATTGGGGGAAAACTACAAAGCATTTACAGTACAATGTTTACAGTCACAATTTGTAGTGAGCTGATTTCCCAAAATATATTACCACTCAAGTTGACTTATCTTGTTACATTCAAAAATCTACTCTGTCAAAGTAGTC
>CAUYRT010087356.1:0-19051 GCA_963574885.1 Lepilemur ruficaudatus | reverse complement strand
GTTGCACTAGTTTGCAGTCCCACCAGCAGTGTATGAGTGTTCCTATCTTTCCACATTCATGCCAACATTTTTTGTTTGGGGACTTTTTGATAAAAGCCATTCTCACTGGACTTAAGTGATATCTCATTGTGGTTTTGATTTTCATTTCCCTGATGATTAGAGATGTTGAACATTTTTTCATATGTTCCTTGGCTATTAGTCTGTCTTCTTTTGAAAAGTTTCTGTTCATATCCTTTGCCCACTTTTTAATGGAGTTGTTTGATTTTTTATTGTTGATTTTCCTGAATTCTATATAGATTCTAGTCATCAGCCCTTTATCTGATGTGTAGCATGTGAATATTTTCTCCCATTCTGTAAGTTGTTTATTTGCTTTCATGATAGTTTCCTTGGCTGTGCAGAAGCTTTTTAATTTGATCAGGTCCCATTTATTTATTTTTGTTGTTGCTGTGATTGGCTTTGGGGTTTTCTTCATAAATTCTTTTCCTAGGGCGATATCTATAAGAGTTTTTTCAATATTTTCCAGAATTCTTATAGTTTCATGCTTTAGATTTAGTCTGTTATTCATTGTCAGTTGATTTTTGTGAGAGCTGAGAGGTGAGGATCTTGTTTCAGTCTTCTACATGTGGCTATCCAATTTCCACATGAGTCATCTTCCTCCTTGAAGGAGGTTGAATAAATGCATATGTCTTGTTCCAGGAGACAAAATGGGCTTTAGTAGTGTCCACTTTTAAGCAGCATGTGGATTTTGCATGCTTATACATTGGTGTGTCCACTTTTAAGATCATAGTAATTAGTCATTCATTATTTATACTGTACCTGTATAGATAAAAAAAAAAAACCAAACAATTCTTATTTCTTGATTTAGAGCTTGAGGAGGCACAGGCACAAACATCCACATCCTGCATCCGTGAGGGAAAAGTGAGCTACACAGGTGAGTGAGAAAGAAGGAGGCAGTCCTTCCATTGAGCGTGAATGGACTCTATCCTTTTCCTTTTTTTACTGAGGCCTCAGCTCTGTCTGAAGTTCCCAAAGAAAGTATCGGTCAGTCCATCACCAACAGTCAGGGCATACTGGTTGCCAAGCCCTGTTGTGGGCACTGAGGCTTGAGGGCAGAGTTGGCAAGAAATTAGCTACTCCTGGGTAGAAAGTAGGATGTAGTTATTCTTCAAGGTCACAACCATTGGCTTTGGCCATTCCTGATGGCAACAACAATGATGTATGGGGTCAATTTCATTCTTTGTTGAGGCCAACAATGCTCCTTTAGAAAGGAAGACAGTAAAGTACAGTTAAAACAGTGGTCTCTGGAGCCAGAATGCTTGATTCAAATCCTGGTTTTACCCTTACTAGCTAGCATTATCTCGATTTCCTTATTTTTAAATGAGAACTATGATAGTTGTCTCCTAATAGGGTTGCCAAGAGGATAAAATGAAATAATATATGAAAGTGCTTAGCATAATTATTATTAGTGCTGTCAATATTACTATAGGACAATTATTTCTTTCTTATAATTCTGAAATCCCTCAAATCATTGAAAACCCAGTGTTGTTTTGTAACTCATTGGGTGGCAAAGCCTCATCTGAGGTTATTTAGAGTCTTTATGAATCGTACATAGTATGAATGTTATTTTATCTCAAGTCACATGAATTTTATATGTTTCTCTGTAGAAATATGAATGTATTTAATTACAGAGTTTTATCCCAGGCCCTGATGGAATTGTTTTTATGTCATTTGGTTCATATACCATGTTCCTAGTCTAAAAGCTTGAAATTTCCAAATTCTGAAATGCAATTGCCCAAGAATTTCAGATAAAGGATTGTGCATCTATGTTAGTTAGAGGTGAGAAATGACAATCTAGGAATTAACACTGATTCCCCCTATCCAACCTACCATAAAAACACATTAATAATTCTCAGGAAACTTTGAATTGTTTTCAAAATATAACCCAGTGTGTGAACTTTTGAAAAATATGTTTCTATATGTTTATAACTGAAAATAAAATTCTAATAATCTTCCCACCATTTTGTTCCAGTCTCAGCCCACTGATGTAACAATCAGTGCGAACACTTGGGCATGTACCGTTTCACATCATGCAATAGTGCAAAGGATGTTCTACCAACATGAACTACTTATGGAAAATGATTTGGACACAAACATGGAAGACTAGTAATTTAATGATGAACTTAAAAAAAAAATAAAAGACTACATTGCATTTGAGAAAACCCCATTAAGAATTCTCCCACAAAAGTTGTTTGATTTCTGTCCAAATGGGGTATCTGTAGCATAAATTTTAATGACATTTCTTAAGTCTACATTTATAGAGCTGAAGGCTTTCTTTGAAATAGACCCTTAAAATATATCATTTTAGTTACATCTTATTCCTCTCAAGAAAGAGACAATGGAGCCATTCAAAATGCTGCTGAGCAAAATCAAATCTCTGAAAACTTGGTGGTCTACTTCTGGATTCCTCAACTTTACTTCTTTATCTGCCTCAAAGCTGAATGAAAGCCTACAGATTTTGCTTTTGTCCATATAAGCTGTAGTACCATACTGGGTGCCCAATGTGTGCATTTCCTGGCCTTGTCAAAGTAGGGATGAAAGGATTGTCATTCCAGAATGCTTACTTATATTTTAGCCTTCCTGTCTCCCCTGCCCTAAGGCTTCCAGTTTCTGGGATAAAATACCTAATTGCTGCTTGGAAATTTTACCTTTCATTTTGTAAAATATCACAGCTTTAAAAATCTGTCTAAATTTATTTTGAAAAGAAGTGGAACACCTTTGATTATTTCCTAAGACTTTACCTCTGGCCAAATTCTCCAATAATCCTAGAGTTACTCTTTGATCATACATCAGCCATGCCTCAAAGGTGTCTAACATTGGTGCTTCTGGGACAAGAGATCCCTTATGGCTAGAAAAAAATATAAGGGGATATTATCAGAGGAGAGATCATAAGATTATAATAGGACTACATTATTAGAAACATAATTATCACCCTTTAAAATAGTCTTTATGGTGTTGTTTAGGGGTATACTTAAAAAGAAAATTTGGCAAATGTATACAATGTGAAAATTACTGATGGCACATGTTGGAGTTTTAGGCATCCTAACAGAGTATACTATTCTATTTCTTGCCTGAATTCTGAATCAGACAGACGGAGATTAAAATATCTGGTTGTTTACTGATGACATTGTTGGAAATTGAGGCTTGGGCATGAGACAGCAATGGGATTTCTCACATTTAACATCATTAATACAGGCCTTTTCACTCAATGTCAGGTAGCAGTGGTCAACTGCAGGCCTTCCACACAAAAGGACAGGGCTGCTACTGTGATGCTCTTTGCATGACCAAGGACAGAAGAGAGTATATTTTCCTAAAATCAGATAGATCCGAAGAAGAGAAGGAAAAAGGAAGGGACTCAGTCATACATGCCTACTTTTTGTTCCTAAATTTACTAATCAGACAATTTAATCCTCCTCCCATGAGGAAAAATTAGTGCAGGTGTAGAGGAAGCTAAGAATGTTGCTCTCATGGAAACATGAAGGGTAAATTAGATCCCATTTAATAACACATAGTCATAATAAAATAATAGAAAAGGTATGGTTTACATTTACATTAGCATTCCTGCCTCTGCCCTGCCCAAACAAGGGTGCATGTAGATGGTTCATAATCAGACATTTATTTTCCAGGAGAAAAAGCCTGCGGGCAGCTCTCTGAACAAATTGACTCATTGTCAGGGAATATTAAATGTAGGTGCTACAGGGTAAACCTCTCCTCCTTTAGAGACTAGCTACAGAGATCACTTGTGACATACTTTAGGATATTTAGACCTCAAATTTCAGCAGTGGAATCCTAGTTCGCAGTCTATACATGACATACTTACCTGCATCAGGAAACAGTGGTAGAACCAGAGAACCTTAGCAAAACTTGTCTCAGGTGCTCAGAGTAGAAACTTTCAACAAGGTCCATCAAAAAGATACATCCATTTATTGGGTGAGGGAAACACAAGTGTCTAAACCGTCAGATTACAGCTTATTCTATCTGACCAGATAGTAATGAAACATGGTACCAAGGATTCTGCTTTCTGCTCTTTATCAGAAAACATCCTTTTCCTGCTTTGGCATCAAAACCATATTAACAAAAGCCAAAGCATAACACATAGTCCAGTGGAAGTTGGATGTGTCCATGTTTTCTAGGTAATACCAGTATTTTCATCTGGTTGAACCATCACTGGCATAATTCACATATTTAATTATGAGGCTTTCACCATGGAAGGCAATTCACTCTATAGTACCATGGAGATCTGTCCTACAAGGAATGTATGCCACTCATTCTGACAATAGCCTTTTGGGTACCACATAGGTTAAAAGAGAGGGAGGATGTTCTGAAAAGTGACATGAACAAATTTAGTAGATTTAACATATTAGCAAAGCTAATGTGTCAAGTTTAACTGAAAATCACAAGCAGCATGCCTGAAAGCAATAAGAAATCCTCAAAAATAAGATGATCAGAGAAGAAACTATTCTTGCTCAAGATAGTTCTATTGCTCATTCAGATGGAATGTGCATAGGAAATAACACACAATTACATGTGACAGGATCTGTCATCATAAGGGCACCGGTATACATCTAAATGCCATTGTTTCCTGTTCTGCTTGATCCAGAAAATGCATTTCCTATATAGTAACTCCCTATTTAGGTGTATAAATAAAACTTCTATTCTCTTAATTAGGTGAAAATTATTTTGTTGTAGTAGTACCTTAAGCATATTAAAGCCTCTTAGTGGGTAACTTTCCAAATCCTGACTGCCAGAAATGCCATAATCCTCTTTAACTTACCACTTACATTTCCTGGGAAAAAAATGAGATAATGGATGTATTTAGTCCAGTGCCTGAATATATAGTGTATCTTCAATAACTTGGAGCAGCTGGGCCCCATTTGGAAACCAATGCTCATCTCAGATCCTGAAACTATGCTGATGAGGGCAAGAAGCGTGTTGGCAGCCTCAACCCCTCTGCCTCCATCCAGTGGTCCTTGGAACTAAATCTTATGTCTTAGACCCCAAGTCCGATGTGTAAGCTGTGATTGATAGGATGCCACACATTCTCTGAGCTACCTCAATGCCAACTCAGCTCAGGACCTCCCCATTTACCAGGAATGAGCTCTGAGCATCTGTGGAATCCTAAACTACAGCCTTTTTCTTTTCACTTACATATGGTCCTAGCCAAGGGTAAGGGCCTCTTTGTTTTTATTTTCTCCTTCTTAGTTTCTGCTTAGTTTCTCTGTTCAGTCCTCCATTCCAGCTTAGGATATCACTCTGAATTTCAGCCAGCATGCTGCCTGGCTCTTGCAAGGCTTCTGTCCCAAAGCTGAATTCTGCTCTCTTATATTTCTGCCTAATCGTGAGAAATCCACATGGACAAACTTAGAGTCAATTGCTGTTTGCTTCTCCCAGGTTATCATTCAGCACTGGGATCTTCATTTCTGTGTGCCACTGGCCAGATAAACACTGGAAGTTGCCTGAATCATCTTAGTTCTTGATGCCCCTTGGAATTTCTGTGTCTGAGATGCCCCACTCACATCCTCCTATGTCCTGGTGACATAGATGATACTGAAATTCAGTTTCTCATCTCCCTACAAAAGATGTCTTAGTGACCCAACTTGCACGTCACCTTGCCTAGTTTGTGACAACACTGATTTTTCCAGGCTGGGCTGCAAACTAACTGATCTTCAACTACAAGGAATGGGGCTAAAATAGAAAGAACGAAAAAAGAAAGAAAGGAAGAGAATCCTAAGGCTCATCACTCAAAGATGTTTATAAGTTGAATCCTGGTCCCTCGAACCTGAATAAGCTGAGGAAGTGATTTTTTTCTTTTGTTTTGGCTCTCTAGAATCACAATCCCTTCAACATTTTGCTCATTAGATTTATTTTCCTGCTTTTTTGAGCTCAGAATTTCTGTGAGAGATGGAGTAAGAAAACTGCAAACCCCCTCAGGCCACAAATCAGGAATTGTTTCAATTACTCGTTTTTTTTTTTTTTCTTTGACGAAGCCCAGGTCCTGATGAAGCCACATCAGCTCTTTTTCTCTTTTCCTTACAGAACAAATTGTCAGCAGGATTCCTGTTTATGAGGGTAGGAATTGCTGGTACAAATTTCCCATAAGGATTCTGACAGGAAGCTTCTCTCTGCTAAGGCAAAGTATTTCTTGTATCACTGATTTGGGGCATGCAGCCAGAGTAAGTCTGAGATCCCTTATGCCCACCAAGACATCCTTCCCCTTATCTGTACTGATTTGCTTGAGAAACACAGTTCATTTCTGTAATTATCTCAGAAGGGAGAAGTCTAAGTCTGTGTAATTATGGTGTTCATGAATATTGAGGATTTTCTCAAGTTTGGATGTTAGCAGGGTGCCCAGGGAAGGGCTGAATGGTGAATCAAACTGTTGAGACCACAAGCAAGGTGGGGTGCAGGAGGTCACATAATGACCTGTTAAAGCACAATTCCATACTGATCAATGCAGCTGTGAGAGGCTGGGAAGAGTGACAACAGCATCTGCAGCCATCTTTCCTAGGCTAATTCACTTTGAACAGAAGTATGGACGAGGAGGCTTTTAAGGCCTCCTTAAAACATGGTTAAAACAGTGACAATCAGACTGAAGACATCTTCACCTGTGGCATACAATGTGCATGAAGACTCCTAACAATGATAATAAACTTGTATTAAGCATTTAATGTACTGTTATATATGCATTGCATCAGAAATATTTTTTAAGTGTCTTCTAATTGCCACACATTCTTCTAGGCACTAGGGATTCACCAGGAAATAGATGACACAGACAAGAAGAAACTAGATAAAGTCCCTGCCTTTAAGGATCTTGTAACACTCATTAAATACCTTAAAGTACTCCAAAGTCTAAATTCTTTCTAATAAGCCATGGCACCTCTTCCTGGTTGAAACAATATATCGGGCTGCATATGAAAGCAATGTCAACAGTGGTCCCATTCTCAGTTGTGAAGAGCAGCCATTGGTTTAAAGTATTCATCTTCTCCTTGAGGACAATGCCACAAAGTATTGTCCCCAAGCTTGTGGCTTAGCTGAGTCTTTAATAGGTCTTCCCATCATTCTATTAATCTGGTTGTTTCTCAGTGATGTGCTATATGGCAAGATTTCATGGCCAGTGTTCTACTGTTGTAACTTCTATGCTGTAAAATGCATCCCTTTAATGGACAATGCTGAATGGAATACCGTGTTCATAAATCAGGCATGCAGCAAGCCCTAGGGTGGAGATACTGAGGGAAACGCAGGAAGCAGGGAAGGCTAAGACATACCTGGAATAAGTAGTCAGGTATTTAAGGATGAATTGATACCCTCTGGGATGAAAGAGGTCTGATGAGATCAAATTGCCACAACGTGATGGCCAGTCTCTTTGGGGGCTGGTGCTATATCAAGGGACACGATGTTAGGCTTTTGCAGGCAGATTGGACATTCAGCAGTATCAACAGCTAGAGCAGCCTTGGTCAGAGGGACCCCAAGCTTTGGGCCCATGCATAGCCTTCATCTCTGCCATCATGGTGACTCAGTTCATAGGCCTATTATATGATTACAAGGGTGACCAGAGAGAGAGGCTGGCTGAAAACTGCTGGATACATCATCTTGTCCACCCAGTTAAGCACTGCTCTGCCATGAGGGTCTCTGGTGGACATTATTAGCATGAGATAAAAAGATCGCCATGGTTTTTGACCACTTCCATCGGTACTTCTACATGCTTCTTTCTAAGATCTCCTTGTCTCTGATCTAATCTCATTCTTTTCAAGCCCCTGACCAAGCAGCCATGCCTTTCAGCACTGCTCAAAGCTCTGTGTATATCCTTACCTCAGGGAACTTCTCCATTCATGCAAAGGGAATGGTCAAGTGTGCTGCTCACACCCCTGCCTGTGGGGAGGATGTACTCTTACTCCTGTCCTTTAGTGCCATGCCTAAATGGGGCTGTATTGAAATAGCAGTCCATTTGCAGCTCAAATCAGCATAATGGGAGAAAAACAGAACACATCGTGGAACAAGTCTCAGGTTTTTTTCTGCCTTCATCATTTAGTCATAGGAAACCCCCTATGACATGAAGCAATACAGGTGAGTTTCAAGAAAAGTATCATCAACATGTTAAAGTATATCTTTATGTAACTTACTTGTATCTCTAGAGCTGCTTGGGTCTGCTCCTGAATGTATCATTTCTATTGTCCAGTGCCTAGTAGATTGCTGCTGCATTCACCCAATATTATAATTTGGAGAGTTTGATAATAATACCCAACTGATACTGACAGCTTCACTTACCTGGTAACCTGCTGTTAGGTGCTCAGTCTTTGCCAGCACCCAACAGCACTCCAGGTGGTGCCTTTTAAATTGGTAAGTAGTTCTCTGCTATGAAAGGGGTCTGTGTGTATCTTCTTTTGGGGTTTGCCAAAGATTCTGGAATGCATCCTTACCTATGACCGAACACCATTGGCTTTGCCAGGTCAGGTAGCTGAAATTGCAAGGCAGCTAGGGCCACAGAGTAGACCCGTTGAAAAACCTCCTCTTACTCTGGGCCCCGTTCAAATCTATTGGTCTTTCAAATCACCAGATAAATGCATCAGAGAACTTCTCCCAAATGCAGTCAACATGCTGCCTCCAAAATCCACAGAGGCAGACTGTGTGCCGTGGCTCCTTCTTAGTGGTGAAAGGTACAAGGAATAAAACTGCTCATCCTTGGAGGGGATTTCCTAGATTGTCTTAGGCCATTGGACCCCTAAAATCGTCACTAATATGGTAGGCAGATAATTCTTCATGTGATTTATCTTGAGTCCCCTGATGTGTATTTATCTACCAGAGATCTAGAGCACTTACTACTTCTTCTTCACCAGATATTATTAACATGATGTCATCAATATTGTGGACTAGTATGATGTTCTGAAGAATGCTAATGTGATCAAGATTCCTTCTGAATACATTGTGACCAAGAGCAGAAGACTTAACCCACCTCTGGGAAAATAAAGTGAATATATAATGTCCTTCCCACAGAAAGGGAAACTGCCTTTGACCTTCGTTTCTGATAGAATTGGAGAACACATTCAGCAGGTCAGTAGCCTCATACCCAGTACCAGAGTCTGTGTTGATCTGTTTCATAAAGATTTCACATCTAGTATGGGAACTGAGTTGGGGCAACCATACACATGGTGAAATTTATAGAGTCCACTGTCTTCCATCACAACTAATTGGCTTTATTTTTTCAGGAACTGTATGGGGGAATTGAATAAGAATATGTAGAGACCACCATCCCTGCATCTTGTAAGTCTTTGGTGGTGGGGCAAATTTCTAAAATTCCTTCTGGAATGCAATATTATTACTACTTATGTTTAATTATCTTGGAAAGGGGTGGAGGCAATCTGATGAGTTTCCTATAATTTTGACTCATACTCCATAGGTCAAGGAATAATAACAGTGTTCTACCAGCTGTTAAGTATCTCTGTTCCAGTTACACACTTGGAAATAGGAAAATGTGTCTGTGAACTCAATGAACCCTCTGTAGGATAGACTTAGAAATCTGTTCATCACCTGGACTCCAGGAGCCTCTCCTTCATCTGGAGCTCCTGGGTGGTATTTTGGGTTCCTTGTATCACTGTCAGATCAAACCCTCTATTCAATTATTCTTGAAAGGTCTAGGTGTTCCATTTTCCTCCTGCATAATTACTCTAGAAAATTGATTTGGGCAATATTTATTGTCTGTGTATTTGATGATATTATAGTCCTTCCTCAAAGGAAACAAGCCTGCCTTTTGATCAATAACTTCTGGGTCTGTAAACTAAGTTAGACCTGGAAATTTGGTGATGGACTAGAGTTTTTCATTGTATTAGCTGACATTGACCAGCTCTTGATTTAGGGAAGGGAAGAGGGAGGGGATTATTTTAATTCAAGTTGAATAACACTCTGTGGACTGTCCATCTATCATGTGCCTTTGAATATTCTAATTTATGAGTCATTTCCATAGATCCCTACAGGTCAAGGCACCTTGATTGCTACCTAGCCCTTCCCATTATGATAATCACATCTACTTTGCTTCTGAAGGTTAAGTGTTGCCACTTTGTTATTCGGAGATCATTGCATAACCCACTGATACAAAGCAGCCCAGTACTGAGGTAGAACATTCTACTACCACACCAACAGAAGGAACTCTGTTGTGCTTCTTAAATCTACTCTCCGTTTCAGCAGAGGCTTAATTATGGCTTTGGTAAAGGAATATCCATGGATCCTTCCAGCAAATAGTTACTAGGGTTTTCTGGTCTCACATAATAAATCCATTCTAACATTCTCACTTCCTTTAGCCTTCTGGTTCCTTCAGTTATCCATCTGGGCAGTTCTGGCATCTCTGCCTCATTCTCTGTGCAGCATTGCTAGGACTGGGTCCAGATCTCTTTGCCAGGACAGTAAATCCTGGATCCTTGTTCAGGCTGTGCTGAGACAAGACCCAAGTTATTGGTCTTGGCAAAAAGGGGTGAGTGGTAGTGGATCTTGAGGAGGAAAAGGATGTAAGGCATCTTCCTCAGGTGAAAGCTTTTCAAAGTGTCTAGGCAGTTAGAAGTTGCTCTCCTCTGATAAGGGATATTCTTTTGCAGGCTTGAAGTGTTCAGGAGACTCTAGGGATTTAGGATTCTCTGGTTCTTCCATTCATTGGTTGAGGCATGCTCTGGGGGCATGAATTATCCTTCACTTCCAGGCTGCACAAGAGTGCAGAGCATGCCTCCATCAGTTCACCATGACACTGTGTTAGATAAGTCCTGGGACAGCAAATGAAGAATGGGTGGTGTGTGCTTAAGGCAAGAAACTGCCAGTGAGTCAAAGACCATAAGAACTATTTGCTGTAACTATAGCTGAAGTCAGAAGTGAAGCCAAGACAATGTGAGATAGGTTATAAAGGTGTCTGGAATAAATAGTAAGGAGAGAAAAAGGAAGTGGAGGAAGAAGACTCATCTAAGTTAAGTAACTTGGTCAAGATGGTACATCTAGTACCTGGCAGAGAGTTGTCATTACCAGCTAGCCTCTCTGATTCCAAACACCATCCCTTAACTACTGCTATTTTTTTTCTAGGAAAATCAACAAGGTATATAGAAGTGGACATTTTGACACTCAAGTGGATGGACAGAGCTTAGCTTAGCAGCCATGTGTAAATGCTTCACCTCAGCTTCCAAAAGAGTACAGCTACCTAGAAAGCTATTGATCCAAGTCTCAGTGCCTTCTGGAAACTCCAAGCCTGAGAAGCACCTTCACTATCTAATATGGTGAAATTCCCTAAGGAGCTCCATGGCCCTTGTGACTTTCCCTAATCAAGTCTAAGCATCTGTTCTTTGAACATTAAGCTTGGTACCACTCTACAACTTTTATTTTTGTCATCACCTCTTCCAGGAACTTTCTTTCCTTGTCTGTTTGCATGGCAGCCTCCTTCTCATCCTTGAAGGATCAGTTAAGTGCCATCTCCTCAGAGAGGCTGTCCCTGACTACCTCATCTACAAAAGCACACCATTTCTCTCCTTAGTCACTGCCTATGGCAGCTGTTCTTCATTGTACCATCACAGCTTTCAACTATCTGGTGTTTGTTTGTAAGTTTATTGTTTGATTCCCTCACTAGAATAAAAACAAATTGTTCGAGGACAGGCAATTTGTCTATTCTATTTATCACTGTGGTCCTTGTTCTTAAATAGTGCCAGACACATAGAAAACACTCCAGAAACATTTGCTGGATAAATGAACTAAATGAATGAATGAAAGCCATTAAACAAATAATTGTTTTCTGCCTAATGCCTCTGTATGGCCTTCCAGTAAAATACCAAATCACTTAGAGACCATGGGGATGTGATATCATCAGTGGACATTTTCTTAGTAAGCAGGGCCAGTATCACCAATGCACTACACAGAATGCAGAATAGACTTTATTCCTTTCCACATGCACTTCTGTCTAAACATGACAAAATATTGAACAATTAGACCAATTTTATTACCAAATGTATAGGCAAAAATTCAGAAGCTTAATAAAGAGTGTTTCAGAAATAAGGTGATAACTTTTTATTTATTCTTTCCTCTGGGAAAGTGTTGAGGTGGTGTTGTCTTTTAAAAGGTGACATCATTGTCCTTGACCATAGAAATGAGATACAAAACTGAGTTGCATGCTAAGAGGTATTCTTCTGTACTTTACTTTTTTAAATCACTCTCACCTCCTTTGACATTTCTTGTTTTAAATTATTGGACTTTTAACTTTCTATTTGGCTTTCTCTCCAATTCTTGCCTTGAATTGATTTAGAACCTGGCTCTATACCATGTGCTTTATGACTGCCTATGAAATCACACTGAAGTCTTCAATTAGGACTTACCCTAAGCCTCGTTATCTAGCTGAAATCCCAGTCCAGCTTCTGGTGCTTGGTTTCATAGACTGGAAATGTAGTTTGTCCAGAAAAGACTAACTGACAAATAGATGTCCATTTAAAACTTAATACCCCAAATTAAAATATTAAGTATGGGGACAATCTCAACACTTGTCCCACTAATAATAAACTTAGGAACCTGAATGATCTTTTTTGTTGAGCAAACTTCAAATCAGAAAAGGAAATATATATATATATATATATATATATGATCATTTTTAGGGATTTTTTTGGGGGGTCAAAAGGACAACTAGCTATAGGAGCTTGGGCATAGGACTTAAGAATTTCCAGTTCCCTTATCTATTTAAAAAAATAGTGTAAAAATAGTATCTACCTAATGGGATTGTGAGGATGCACCAAACAAATGCACAAAAGCCCTTAGCACAGCCTGTGGCCCACAGAAAGCATTCAGTAAATGATAGCTGTTAATGATAACAATAAAATTTTACTTGGGATATCTTTCCCTACTTCTCCACCAGGAAATTTTTCTTTCAGCCTTCAAGACTGTTCAAAATTGCTTTGCTCTGTTTCCCCCTCAGGTGGCCTTAGTCACCTTCCTTGCTGAGACACCATTGTTCATCTTTTTATACCAGTGATGATACCATTATTCATGTATCATAGGGACTAACCTGTGGTAGTTATTCAATAAATCCTGATTGAATGAATGCATAACTTCTGCACATTACCCTTGACCTCACCTGAATCCAACAGTGGCTTATTGCAAAGTGAGTTTTCTGAAGTTCTCTAACAATTGTTAGAGAAATTACTATTTTACAGGAGCCAGAAACACACAAAAAAGCCTTCACAGTCAACGCCCAGACCAACTCTTTTTGTTCTCTGGGCTTTGTAGGGAGTGGGAAGAGATCTAAGTATTCAAACCGAAAAAAGTAAAAGTTTTAACTTTGCTAACATATTTTGAAAAATAGTGGCCTTGGAAGTGAAGGCAAGATCTTGGATCTGCTCTTCTTAGTAAGTGCTTTTGCTTGAAATTTGAAAAAAATTTGCAGGAAAAGTGCCAACACCATTGATATATAACTAAGGCAAGCATTTTCTAAAATGTCTGCTGCTAAAGTCAGCCAGTAGCTCACTCATTATAATGCCCTTAATATTTAATTTGATCAATTAATAAAAACATCTCCTCATCCTAAATCTATTCTCCTGGACTGTCACGGTAGTCTCACATGTTCAGAAATACATAAAATTCCTCACTCCTCTCAGTGCTCAGTGCAAAATGAGAACTAAGTGACCTTTAAGACCCTTCCAACTCTGAAATTCTATGATTCTATGATTCTCTCAGCCAGATAAAATGTTATTAGTTTTCATGGTTCACACCAGGATAAGAGAGGCCATCTTAACCATTCAGGAGTAAACTGTGATGCTATTAAAAATCTACCAGGTGATTCAAAAAGAGATGGCACAGACTCTTCAAAATGTGTAGCTATGGCAGTTTTGCCCAAGAGGAAGAACCTAAAAGGCCCCAAACCTCAGGCATTATTGCAGCCAAACTTACTTTCCCTGCACTATCTCGAGACAAACTCCCTTTCAGTATGCTCAGCCAACCAGCTTTGTAAACTACTCATTTCAACATCACTTTACCTCTCTTTAGACTACATATTGCCTAGATACAGCACCAAATGAATGATCAACAGCAAATAAATCTGATGAATCACTTTGATCTCTCTCTCTCTTTCTCTCTCTCCTTCTGTTAGTCTCTTTCTCTTTTTTTTTTTCTTTCCAAGAGAGTTTATTTCTGACAGTCTCCCTAGGACTCATCTCATGAATCATCTTACTTCTTCTGAGAATATTTGCTCTCAGAGGCTACGAACCCTCCAGGGAAAGTTGTTTCTGGCTGAGATGCAGACTGCGCAAATCATGAAAATGATTTAGCTTTAGCTGAGAAAGCACTCCCCAAACTTCAACACCGCCTCTTTCTTTGTTCTTCTGTTTAGCCATTGTGACTTTGTATTCATTTCTTCATTCGTTCTTTTATCCATCTTTTCCATTCCCACTTACTTTTTCAGTTATAATTCAACATTAGTCAACTACAGGAAATTTCATTAAGTTATTCAAGTATTACTTGATTTAGCATTTTGGGAACACAAACTAAATGATACATTTCTACCTCTAACACTTTTTTGATACATGACTCTTGTAATGTATCCTATTAAAATAGGAAATATATATACTTTTTATAAGTCCATTGTTGGGATCACAATCATGAAGCATCTTATTAAGCACCAGGTATTCTGGTCAGGTTTTCATATAGCATCTCCCTGAGTTGCACAATAACCCAATGAGAAGTTATTATTATTTTTTGTTTCCTGGCAAGGATAGCATCGAGTCATGTTCCTCATCCTATCGGTGATTTCTCCCTCCGTACCTGGCAAATACAAGGTGCTCATTCATTCATACATGCATTTTGCAAAAAATTTCCAATTACCAAGCCCACAATGGATCAAGCACTATGTTGGCTTCTAGGGATGAAGCTAAGTGCAAAGTAGACATCATTCTATCCTTTGTAGAGCTTATACTCTAACAGGAGAGATAGTAAATGTTTGATGAATGATAAGTGAATGCAGAGGCCACCATTAATAGAAGTTATTTCTGATTGGTAACAGAATTAAGATTCACACTCAGGCCCAAGTCTATGCTACTCATGTGAAACAATTTCAGGCAGAATATTTGACCTCAGGGAGCTCACAGACTACAGAGAATGGGTAAAGGGTAGGAGGGCATAGGAAAGCGAATAACCAAGTAATTACAATATACCCTATTTAATATTTAGCAAGTCCTTGCTATGTACAAGAACTGTTTGAATGACTTTATGAATATTGACTCTTTAAGTCCTAGAACAATCTTTGGGGCAGGTGTTATTCTACCCCCATTCTACAGACAATGAAAAGAGACACAGAATTTAAGTAAGTTTCCCGAGATCACCCAGCCAGTATGTGGTAGGAATATGCACCCAGGGAGTCTGATGCAATAGTGTCTGTTCTTACCACTGTGTTATACTACCCCCTTCAGGTGTGACAGTGTTCCAGGAACTAAGCTAGCTTTTTTGCATTAAAAAACAAATAAGATATGGTTTCCATTTTTTATGAGCTCAAAATTGAATTGGGAAGACATATGTCAAAATATAATTATGAAAGCAAATACACTGGTAAGCTATATTTTATTTATTTATTTTTATTATTATTCGCATTAAGCATGCTGAACTCGAAAAGTGCACGGTGGCTGTGGTAGACTGAATTCCTAGCCCCTGCATTCACAGTTTTTTCATGGTCTTGGTGTGAGCTGAGTGTATTTCCCCACACCTTGACTTTCGCTATGTGACTTGCTTTGGTAACGTGGAAGAGGCAGCTCAGCACTTCTGAGCCTAGGCCTATGCATCACAGCAGGTTCTGCTTGTTCTCTTGCGCCTCTGACTTCTCCATGGGAGGAACCTGTCCTGGCTAACCCCCTGGTCCAAGGAAGATGAGAGACACATGGAGAAGAACCGCCTGGCTGACCAGCAGCCTTCTAGTTCGAAGCAGAGCTACCTAGATCTGCTAGCTTATCCTAGATCAGTCGACCCCTGGGCTATGCACAGTTGTAAGCAAGTCCAACTGAGTGCAGCAAAACTATCCCAGCCAACTTGCAGGATCATAAGAAATAAATGCCTATACGATACGTGCATTAAGTTTTTAGGGCTGCTATAACAAAACACCACAGACTGGGTGGTTTAAACAACAGAAATTTAGATTCTCACAATTCTGGGTGCTAGAAATTCAAGATCAAGGTGTCGGCAGGTTTGGTTTTGTCTGAGGCTTCTCCTCTTGGCTTACAGAGGGCTACCTTCTCCCTGTGTACTCATGTGATAGTTCCTGCATGCCCATATGTCTGCCTTAACCTCCTGTTCTTCTGAGGATACCAGTCATACTGGATTAGGCCCCACCCTTATACCCTTATGACTTCATTTTACCTTAATTACCTCATTAAAGGCTTTATCCCCAAAACAGTCACGTTCTGAGGTACTGGGGGGTTAGAGCTTCATGAATATGAATTGAGGGGAAGGGACACAATTCAGCCCCCATAACAACATGCCTTTGAAATTTTGTGTTCATTCTTAAGCAATAATAGCTAAGAGCTAAACTATATAAATGGAGAGGGCCAGATTTGTCTGAAGATATAAGATGCCTCCTGGGCACAAAAAATATAGTCACTAACTCTTTTTCTCTGATATTAAAAGCTATTGAAGTCTCTTTTAGTGGACAATGATAACCCAGACAAAGTTCTATGCCAGAGAAGAGCAAGGAGCCTCTGAGATATTATCATCACAGTAGGGAAGAAGATGATCAGTGTGCCCTGAACCAAGAGGGGTGGATAAAAGGGGAAGAGTGTTCTGGATCCATAAGGTCCTGACCCAGCCATCCAGGTGGTAGGTTCATGACCTGAGAAAATAGCTGTTTGAGTAAATTTAAAAGCCAAGAAGCTGGAGGCCACTCTAAATCTGGTATGAAGTACCAATGCCTAAGTGTAATGCCAAAAGAAGGACTCTTCTGAGTTTTAGGTCCAGCAGCAAGAACATCCAGGAATTGGTTCCTAGGCACAAGAACACTACAAGAGATTCTGGGACACATGATAGAAAGGAAGTGTTTGTGAAAAGGTAGAGTAAGCCTAATTTGGACAGTTGGGGATCTCAGCAATTATACTTACAGGGCTCACTCTTCAAAGTCTGGCCCTTAGACCAGCACATCAGCTTCCCCCGTAAATGTGATAGAAACAAGAATCTCAGGCCCCAAACCACCCAAACTGCTAAATAAGAATCTACATTTTAACAAGATCCCCAGGTAATTCTTACGTACTTTGATGTTTGAAAAGCATTGCTCTAGAGGAGCTATTGGCTCCAAGGGGCCAGGTAGGGAGGTTATTCAGTTAAATTGAATAGTGCAAGACTCCCTCATTATGTTATAACTCCACTGTTATTTCTGTTTTTAGAAATATAATTAGGTTATCTACTGGTATGATGGTCAGTTTTCGATTTAGTTTAGGTACAGTTCCAGTTATTCAATCAGGTGTTGCTATAAAGATAACTTGTAGATGTGATTAAAGTCCATAACCGGTTGATGATACAGACTGAATTGTGTCTCCCCAAAATTCATACATTGAAGCCCTAACACCCAGGCCTGTATTGGAGATGGGACCTATAAGGAAGTAATTAAGGTAAAAAGAGATCATCAGAGGGGTGACCACCTATGGACACCTATGGGGTGGATCCCGTAGGATTAGTGTCCTTATAAGAAGACACACAAAAGAGAGCCTCTCTCTTCCCCGCCCCAAAACCCCCACCATATGAGAACACAGCAAGAAGGCAGCCATTTGAGCCAAACTCTGCTGGACCTTGATCTTGGATTTTGCAGCCTCCAGAACTGTTGAGAAAATAAGTTCATTTTTTAAGCCATAGAATCTATGGTGTTTCATTATGGCAGCTCGAACAGACTAACACAGTTGACTTTAAGTAAGAGAAATTATCCTAGGTAATCTGGGTGTATCTGATTCAATCAGTTGAAAGATCTAAAAATCAGAACTGAAGCTTCCCTATGAAAGAAAAAATTCTGCCTGCAGAGAGCAACTGACGAAGAAGAGCTCCAGCCTCTTCCATTAGCCAATTGCATAAGCCAACTTTTTGCAATAAATCTCTTTATATCACTTACTGGTTTGTTTCTCTGATGGATCCCTCATACAGTTGATTTTTTTTTTAATTTTCAGAGTTTTGGCATTTTGTTTTGTCAGTTGTTTTTACTAATTATTTTCTTTTTCATTAATATCTTTTATTTTTATTATTTCCTTCCTTTAGCTTTTTTTTGACTTAACTTTCTTTTTTTTAATTTCAAATATTTATTGTTATAAAAAGATGTACATGGTTCATTGAGTACAACAGCAATTTCCCAACTGAGCATATAATTCCAGTTTTATGAATATACACTGTTATCTTATATATTACATCTATACATATACTGAAACATCTCTGGAAGATTATATGCTAAAGCACCATAATGAATACTTCTTAATTTACATATCATGCCTTTACTCCATTTTAAGTGTACAATTAAGTGATTATTAGTAAATTTACCAAGTTGTATAGCTATTTACATAAATCAATTTTAGAGGATTTCTTTCTCCTATTGAGACCCCTATTACCCTTCCCCAGCTACATTTCAAGCATGCCCCTCCCCTCCACAGTGCTCACCACATCCCTCAGATGTGGGTCTACCCCCCTCTCCCTGAATCCCTAGTGAACACTCCCACCATTTGAGCACCATAGTGTTAATCAGTCAGTACCAATTTGATGGCGAGTACAAGTGAGGCCCATTCTTCGGGTCTTGTGTCACCTCACTTCGAATAATGGGCTTAAGCTTAATCCAGGATAATGTAAGCGGTGCTAGCTCACTGTCGTTTCTTAAAATTGAATAATATTCCATTGTAAACATATACCAAATTTTAACAATCCACTCATGAATTGATGGGCACTTGGGTTGTTTCCACGACCTAGCAATAGTGAATTGTGCTGCCATAAACATTCGGGTGCAGATGTCTTTATCATAGAATGTCTTATGCTCTTTTGGGTAGAT
>CAUYRT010087355.1:0-33933 GCA_963574885.1 Lepilemur ruficaudatus | reverse complement strand
CGCCCAGTCCCCCCTCTCTGGGGCCTGAGACAGATAGAGAGAGAGAGAGTGAGAGAGAGAGAGAGAGAGAGAGAGAGAGAGAGAGAGAGAGAGAGAGAGAGAGAGAGAGAGAGAGAGAGAGAGAAAGCTCTCGCCGGGCGCGAGCAGGTTGCGACAGGAGGGCCTGTTGGGGCGCTAGGTAAAGCGCAATCCCTGTATGCCCTCAAAAGTTGGGGCTCCGGGTGCAGCCTCTCCTGCCCTGCCTCACTTCTGCCCAGCATTCTCTGCCTTCCATAGGCCCCCACCTCCTCCCCAAGTGGGGAGGGAGCCCACGCACCCTGCATCTGTGTGGGGAGTTAAGGGATTAGTGGGTTGGGGACTCGCCTCGAAAGGGGAACACATATGGAGGCGAGGGGCACAGAACTTGGGGCTTTTCTCTGCAGCTGGATGGGATGGGAGGGGCAGGGGGTAAGAGAGAAGGCATACAGAGCTAGAGGGCGGGTGCGCAGAGGGATTTGTCAGAGATGAATGGAACTGCGGGCGGATCGATAGGAAATTCATGCACTAATTCGGGGAGACCTCGCCTTCCAAATCGCATTTAGCTGCGCGATTAGCTTGGCTGTGTCAGTCAGTCTGTCTGTACCCCTTCTCCTATCCACTCCTCCCTCTACCCCCCACACGGCCCAAGCCGGGAAAAACGACTTGGTTTCCCACACTAAAGATGAGCGCTGGAGTAAAAAACCTGCAACTTTTTAGAGCAAAATTGGGTAGCAATTTGCTAATTCCAGAATCACCCGAGCAATACTAACCATGGCGCTGAGACGTTCTAATAGCCGCTAATGCCGCTGCCTGCGTGGCGAATGGAAATCTCACATCTTTGTGATGCTGGGGATAGGAGAACCAGAGGTGACCCCCACAAACAATAACACCCACCCCGCCCCTAAATCGCGTATGTCCAGGGCATCTTGTTCTGAACGCAAACGGAAAGGCGACCTCAGCATTCGTTTGAACAGCGAATTTCCTTTGCCTTAGCACACTGAAGGCAACAATCATTTTTGGGGAATTTCCAATAAAGCCTTGCTGAGCCCAGAATAGAAAATAGGTGGGCTTCGGGCAAAAGGATAAATTAAAACCACATCAGCAACATTAACTTCTTAAGAAAAGTAAAAAGGACCAATGCTCCCAGGGGCAGGCATGAAGAGAGTTCAGGTAGATGATTCCTTCGTCTCTAACCAGTTGAGGGAGGAAAAGAAAGAGAAAGAAAGAAAAAGGAAGGAATCTTCGCGTGGTCAGTCACCGGATTGTCCTCATTTAGAAAAATAATAGATATATATTTCTTCTGGGAAAAAATGAGCGGAGTGTTTATGTCAACTACATATTCCCCTAGATACGAATTTGTGACCACAAAATTCCTTACACAAATTCGGATCTACAGGGTATATACAGAAGACAGACAGATCTTCTTGGCCCAGAAATTTTCCAGTTCTCCTACTTTCCGCGCGTTCTTCGTTTGGGGTGTGGTTTGAGTGCTTTGATTTTATTTCGTTTTGTTCTAGTTTTGAGCTCTGGGAGCAGAAAAAGGCACTGCGGGTCCATTCTTGGGATTATAAGGTTTTCAACTCTCCTCTTCTATTAGAGAGAAATAGAAGCAGCCGGTTCGCAAAGGGACGCGAACCTCGCGGCCGCTGTGCAACTCTCGGCGGCGCATGAATTATGAGATGTAAACATTAGCTAAGCACAAAAGGAGGAAGGGTCATTCTGAGGCTGCCGCGAAGTCAGATTCAGGCCTTTCTGGGTGCCCTCGTTCCCCTCCCCTCCCCCCCAGGAATTTTTTTTTAAAGATAAAACAAAACCCCAATCGGCTCCTCCGTGCCCCCTCTACGCCTTTAGTTTGCGATCAAACGAATATTTAGATATTTTCCAAAGCGCTTCTCAGTGAAGAGAGGAGGGAGAGGAGGCTGGGTGTGAAGGGGGTGTAATAAAAGTCCTTTTGGAAAAATTCAATGGTAAAAAGAGAGAGAAACAGCTGTAAAGAAAAATGCTGGGAGACCAAGCAGATGGGGCCCCGGATATTTAATGACGGGCAATTCCGTTTACAACCTGAGAAAAAGATCAAAGGAGTTTCATTTCCGAATGAAGGGCAATGAGGAACCATAAAAGATGAAGCCAGATGATATACTGGCCCCTCCCAGCCTCCCACACCTCCTGGGGGCCAGAAGAGGGAGACAATGCCCTGGAGGTGTGGGGAGGAACCCCATTTCTCCACCTTCCTAGCCCCAGGCGGGTCCTCTCAGTCTAAACACACAAACTTGCCCAGACACCTGCTTGGGTTACTAGTGGTGGAGCCAAAATGGGGATCTGGGGTTTCTGAACTGACTTCCTGGGGTTCCCAGGAACTGGTGAATTTACTAAACTGGGAGACTGGGGATTGGGCTGGAGGGTACTGAGGCTTAGACTGTGAAATCTGCAACCCTGTAAGACAGTCTGCACAGAAGCCTCCTCTGCACCCAGACTGCCTACCTAAATCTCTAGATCTGAGAAATACCTGCATCCCTAGTAAGCAAGTCAGAATAATATCAATTTAATTCACAAATACAGCAACAAAACAAAAACAACCCTCTAACTACCACACTCCAGAGGTCTCTGCCTAACCCCAGTCCTGGGACCCTTGCAGGTGGGTAGGAGGAGAGCTCCACCTGCCCACAACTAGGTCCAGAGATCCTTTGATTTTTTAAAATCCCAAATCTAGGCATTGCCAATGTTGGCCTCTGGGCCTGATTTCTAACACTAACACTGCCAACCAGGTTAGACTCATGCATATTTGGGGGAAGAAAAGCAAACTATTACACTGTAGCTGCAATGTTTGCCAAGAGGGATCCAATAGGTAATCTCACACCCCCATTTGGGGCACTCAGGGAAACTGGAGTCTGGCCCTAGGCCCACAGACAGAATGTGCTGCTAGGATCCACACCAGCTCCCTAGCGTCAAGAAAGACCTTTCCAAGTCTTCTCAAAGGCCACTCAGGGGCTCCAGGACCCACTCCAACTGGCCAGACCCCTCCCCCACCCCATACCTCCTGTCCTTCTCCACTTGCCCGCTCTCAGGAACCAGTCCAACCCGTCGGCTTTTCGGAAATTTGCGAAGGCGGCTGGGCCCGCTGCTCGGCCTCTCTGTTGGTCTACTCTTCACAAGGGATACGGCCTAGGTCCCCAAAGCACCCCAAGAGACAGGAATAGGGGACAGAACCACTGTGGGATTGGGCATGGTTGATCCTAGGGCCAGAGAGCAAAGATTTTCTTTTCTGCGCATTGGGAGCAGCCACCTGCCAATGCCACCAAAACTCCGCAGCCCCCCTTCCAGCCGCCAGAGGTGGAGGACAGGGTTTATCAGCCACTCCCAGGACGAGTTTCACTGGAGAGGGAGGCTGCCTCTCCCCTCTACCCCCAGAATACTAACAGCAATACCCATAATAATAAAATAAGAACAGGGGCTTGCGAGCGTTTGGAACCACCTCCCCTTCGCTCCCGGGGGTTCTGCGGCTGGCCGGCCGCCTTATCCTGGCAGCCACAGGTTGCTGATGTGACCTCTTGCTGGCCAGCCCCCCTCCCGCCGTCCTGGGCGTGCCCAGCCCGCCAGGAATCATCCACCTTTTGTCGGCGGGGAGGACGGGACGCAGCGAGGAAGGGAAACCGAAGGGTGCAGCAGCGACGATTCCCGAGCGCATCGGCAGCGGGGTGGAGGAGAGAAAGGCCGAGAGGGGAAGAGGGCAAGAGTACTCACCGGCCGCTACCCGCGCCCTCCCGGCCGCCGACTCGCCCGCGGACCCGCTGGGCAACAGCTGAGCTCGCTGTTGTCCACTATTGTGTGTCCGGAAAACCGAACCGCGGCTGCGGGCAGAGGAGCCACGGGCCCCCTCGGAGGCCGGAACAAGACTTTTGTGTGTGTGTGTGTGTGTTTTTGTTTTTGAAGCGCAAGTTTTTCGTATTAATCTCATACTTTGGCAGTCTTTGTTAAACAGCAAGGCGCGTCATGAGGCTCTCAAACATTTTAATAATTTTTAGACGCCGTGACCTGCGGTTCACCCCTCTCTGGGCCTCCCCCACGAGCAGGCAGTTACTATAACACGCTCTCGCAGTTCGCTCGGTCATATTGAATTTTGCGTAGGTCATTACTTGGGAGAAAAATGACAGAGCAGGAATTTGATTCAGCTTATCCTTTCTAGCTCGACTTTTAGCCAGAACCTTCTCTTTTCCTCACCTAACCCCTCCCCCAAAAGTCCCATTTGGATAGGATTCAGCCAGCCACCCCTGCTTTGATTTTTCATCATTCCTATGTTTTTGTCAGCTCTGTTCCAGGGAGAGGGTAGGATTCAACTTCAATGGGGAATTCTTTTGAAGCCTGAGAAGGAGGCTGCTACAGGAAAAACTGAAAATTCAGCCTTGGGCATCTTTGCCCCAGAGAGTAGGCCTGAGCCAAAGGCCCCTTCCCTCAACCTTCTCCCTAAATGCCTGCACCAGTAGGGCCTATGTCCTGACCCCATTGCCACTCCATCTGCTTTATTTGCTCCCTTAAGTACCAGAGTACACCCATTTCTGCAAAAACTTTGGAGGCTCCAGGGCCCAGAAATGACCTCTTCACCTCTTGGGCCAAGATTCTGGCCCATAGTCCAGCAAGGTTGAGAGAAATAGAGAGAAACTTGAGAGAGGGTCTGGACAGCACTGGTCAAAGGTGGAGACTTGGCTTTCAGAGGCTGTAATTGTCCTTTTAAAACAAAACAATATCTACCTCCCAATCCCCCAGAAAGGTCTAATCTATACAGTAAATCCTTTGCCTACCTCCATCACTACCACAGGAGGTTGAGGAGCAAATCCAGGAGGCATTTAAAATAGTGAGATTTTCATAGGCTGGTCTCTCCAGGATTAGAATCTGAGGGGTTGCCTGCAACACATTTCTCCCTTTCTCCAGCCTCCAAGGGACCAGCAGAGGTGACTTCCCTTCCACCCAATTCAAGTCTGGAGACTGAGATCAGGCTTAGGCCTAGGGGGAGAGTTGGCAGATTGTTATCCCCCTCATACAAAGGTCTGTAAAGAGCCCCCCAAGGTACCCAGCTTGGTCTGGGATAGCAGAGGCCACCTCTCCCCTATCCTAAGGCCCTGCTAGCCCAGTACTTTGGGCTGCTCCAGTCTATTCCACATATCCCTAAACTTGCTAACATATTCTCCTGAAACGGAGGAAAAGGAGACCCACACAGAACAGAAGGAGACGGATTCTCCAGTTAAGGCTTTGCCCTTTACCTCCTCAAGACTCTAGGAATTCCACCCTGGCCTGATACCCCAGAGAAACTCACCTGAGGACTAAGTAGAAATAGGGACCTGTACCCAGTTGGTTTAGTAAAAAACTGGGGTAAAATTGATTTGAAATTTGATATTAAACTTTGGTCTCTTCTTGCCATATTTCAAAAGGCATATTTACAGAAACTCTCAGGTTATCTCCACCCTGGCAGGACAAACACCCACAGTGCACCTCCTATATTAAATGCTTAGAAGAGAATATGATGACATCTCATAATGCAACAGTCATTTAAAGACCCAAAATAGGCATATGCCCTGGTGTTATAATTACAAAGTCTCTCTAGGCATTTCACTTATGAGCTAAGCTTAATGCATGGATTCAAGGTTCATTTCAGGTCACCTGTTTCGACTCCAGTTAAAAAGATCTCCATGAGGCCATTTGGTATTTTTCCTTTGCCTTTCCCCTCCCTTATTCAAATAGGAAGAGAGGGAGTCAGGATGAACATACAAATGGAAGCTTGGGGAGAGAGTGAGAGAATTAACAAGCTAACCTTTCAATATCCAAGCTCTAATACCTGAGCAACTTGGAGAGAGGAATGGGAGTCTGGAAAGCCTCCAGTGCTGGCCCATGTTCATGGACCTCAGAGGCCTAGACCTAGCCTTGGGGTTAGGGATCTTTGAAAACAGGCCTACCTCTGTGGGGGAATCAGGGAGAGAGAGAAGCCAGCAGTTTGATTCCTTTAGGGCAAGCAGGGTGGGGCTGGTGTTGGTGAGAATCAAACCTTTCTTTACCTTGGAAGCTTTCTTTGGCCTCATCAAATGTCCTGCAAAGACTTGTGGGTAATTGAATTTTAAAAATGTGTGTGGCTGGGTAGGTTTTAATTAAATTTAATATGGTGATTCAAAGGTTGTCTTTGGGAAAGAAAATGGGCGGAGGATACACCATGCCCTGAGCCTCTCTTTTGTGCAGTTCATCACCACCACCACCACCACCGGTACAGCTTGGTTTTTGAAGGAGGATTTCTTCCTTCCTCACTTTTTCCTCCCCCAGATAGCTGCCTCCTCTTTGCCCAATTCTGCTCCCCCACTTCCCCCAGCTCCTAAGTCTTCCTTACCTTGAGCATCCCTTGCTCTGTCCTTTTCTCTTCACACACACGGCCTCCTCCCCCTCCCCCACTGTCCCACCCCGCCCTCGCCGCTAGACGCCTCCGCGGCCGCTCACGCAAGCTGTAAACTTTTGACCCTCCAACTTTGCGACCCCTCCAGCAATAACACTGGCCTCACCGCCCAGGGTCTCATTCTGCTATGCGGACTGCCGAAACCCAAGCACAAAAAGCCTTCCTTACCCCTCCCCCTTTGCCAATATTCTCCACCCTCATCCCCGGGGCAGACTTGGGGAAGAGGAGTCTTTGACTATTAAATCTCCTTGGAAAAAACGCCGCCGACCCCACTTTCAGCATTTTCACAAATCTTTTCCGTTGGAATACTTGGAATCGCTTTTGACCCACTCTTCCTCATGCTTGTCCCCCAAGAGTGAGGCCGAAATTGCTGGGAGGGGGGACCTATGGGCTGACCTAGAGAAGGGTATTTCCGGGGTTAAGAGTGGGGAGAGCTTGGAGCAGGGGCTCCTAGGAAGCAGAGGGAGCCGCTGTGCCCATAGGGCTGGAGGGAGAGCTCAGCGTCCCAACAATGCAGGGCCCCGGGCCACCTTGCGCGGCCGATCGCTGGCGCCTCGGAGGCCCTAGCCTGGCTGTGAACTTGGTCTAAGGCGGACTCTACTGGCAGCTTGGGGATGTTACAGGCTCTGCCGCTCGTTGAGCGCAGCGGCCGTGCGGATGACCCGCGAGCGCTTTCGGTTTCCCTTCCGCCCAAATATTGCCTCCTAGGGCCCCACCTCTCACCGTTCGGAAGGGTTTCATTTTTTCTTCCCTAGGGGCCCTTGGGAGTTGGAAAGCAGAATAGAGAGCGAGTTAGAGAGATGCACAGAGAACAGAACAAGGCTGCAGAAGCCCCGATATAGGGATTACCCTTCATCGTACCTTCAAATCGCCCGAAGAGAAGACGCCCCCCACGCTGACACTTTCCTTCCACTTCTCCCCTAAATGCTTCTTCCCATGCTGACTCTCCACCTTTCCATCTGGCCTGGATCATCTCTCAGTTAGGGAAGCCGATCTAGTGCTGACGAGGTACCTTTCCTCCCTAGACAGATTTATCCCTACCCCACCGGGCTGCAAGGTCAGGGATCGCTGCAACCAAAGCCAGCTGCGGTCCCGAGAGGCCGTAGCCCAGGCAGCAGCTGCGTGGGCTTAGCCCGAATCCACACCCAGGCTGCTGGCCCCCAGAGCAAGGCCGGAGTGTCGCCCGGCAGCCTGGAAGCCGTGTCCAGGCAGGAGAAGCTAGAACATGCAGCAGAAAGTGCATTTTTCTCTCCAACGGGAAATTTAGGGAGAGAAAAGGCGAGACAAGAGATGCCTAAACCATAGAGAAAGAGGAAAATAATGGAAGAAGGGAGAGAGAAAGAAATTTAAACTTGAGCAGGAGGTGATTTTCCTCATCCGACAGGTTGCCTAATTGCCTGAAGTCCAATCCTCTCCAGGCCCCCAAATTCCCCTCTTCCTCTTAGAGCCTACAGTCGTGGTCTCAGAGAATTCGCCAAGAAACAACGAAAGATCCGCTAAACCTGTCGGCACACCCCCGCCCCTGGCCTGGAGCGGCAGAGGTGGCAGCGGCTGTGTGGCCGGCAGCGGCCTGTAATGTATGCGGCCGAGGCTCGGAGCCCCACGTAGGCCGGCGCTGCGGCCCCCGTCTGCTGACCTCTGTGTGATCCCAGACTCTATGAATTATTGATGAGATATGAGCGTTGATTTCCCCTTTCAGGATGCAAACTCCATTATATTGTTAAAATGGCGATTTAATCGTTGAGAATAGCTTTGGTGTGGGTTTTTTTCCCCCAACTCATTTGCACCTCCTTCCTTTTCATTTAACTCTCTTAATTAAATCCTTTAACAGATTTTAATCACTTTTTGGAGGGAGGGATAGGAGAAAGGGGAAGACCATAACATCATCACTACCACCAGCAACAAACGGGACACTAAAACAAAACAAACCCGAAAACCTTCAAAAGTTTCTACCTTTGGGAAGTTGAAATGACGGCGAGGAGGAGGCGTTAACCCCTCTAGAAAGGTCGCAATGATAACAGCCACCAGAAACACAGCACTGGAGGGCTGGGTAACCAACTAAAGGCAAGGAGTTGGGCGGGGGCCTGCAAGAACCGGCCTGAGAGGTGTTTAATTCCACCCCCTAGGAGACGTGTGTGGAGTCCAAATGTGGAGACTAAGTCACTCTTACCCTTGCTGTGAACTCCAGAGACTTCAAGCTTGGGGAGGGCCACAGGTTTCTGGTGGGGAACGACTCTCCAATCTGGGCCTCAGGGGCACTTAAGGAGAAATGTCCATTCTCCTTAAGGAATCCCCATTTCTCCCCTCTCCTCCCCCTTCTCAAACAGCTTGGTTTCCAGGCCTGTCTGGGTTAATTAATATGGATGTGTAACAGCACTGCAGCAATCGATAAATCCCGCTGTGGGCAGATCCCAGCCTGAAAATCCGATTACTCTGAGAAGCTCCAAAAAATGGGGAGGATTACCAGTAGCCCCTCCCCTAAAAGAGAGGATTGGGTTCTTTCTAGCCATATCCACCAAGGTTGGCCAGGTTAGTCCTCAAGCTGGGAGCCCATGCAGGGGAGAGCAGTCCTGGGAAGGGACTGAGTTTGGGGATTGTGTTGAGCAGTGTGTTGTCTTCTTTGCTGTGACTCTTTGGTGTCCTCCCCAGTATCCGGGAAAGGAAAGGAGCTTCCTCATGGATCTTCACATTCTGCCCCACCAACTGTCAGTGAATAGCTTCTCACAGTCAGGGAAGGGTTAAATGTCCCTGCCACAGTTATGGAGAGGAAGCCGATGAAATATGGGCGCTTGGAACTCTAGGCCGGCTTGCTTTCCTGTTTACACTTCTTTATACTTCCTCCCACCCCTTGGCCTCGGAGAAACAAAACAAAACAAATAATCAAATAAAAGAAAACAAAAAAATCAAAATCAAATTGTCCACTGAATGGTGGCCAGGCTGGCCTCAGAGGAAAAAGGGAAACTGCAGCCTTAATCCCCAGCTGCCACCTCCTGGGGCCTGTCCCAAGTTGAGAATTTGGCCAGAGGGTGTTGGCTTGTAGTTCAGAAGGTTGAGGACTGGAGCAGCAGGGGAGAGGAAGCAGGTGGGAGAGAGAGTAGGGCAGCTTTCCAGGAGAGAGATGACTTTGGGAAGGTGAAGGCGGGAGGGGAGGGCACAGGTCTGGGGCAGAGGACAGAGTTCTTTACAACAGAAACCCCTTCACACCTCTCATCCCTTCCCCCAGCTTGTCCTGGTTGGGTTCTGGGAGGAAGATTGCCAAGAGAGCCGAAGTAGGGAAGAGCAAAGTCCAGCCACGGTGTCTTCTCTAGGATCCGCTTAGAGCGAAAGAGGAAACCCTCCAAGGGTTTGGTCCCTGTGGTAGAAGTGGGCACCCCTGCCCAGGGCTGCTCTTTGACATTCAGGAAAATCTGTCCAGTTATGCCCAGCAGATGTTCCCAGGCTATTGGCCCCTGTACTATCAGTGGGCAGAACTGACATGAGAGGGGAGGAAAAAAAAATCTTCTGGGGCAGGCCTGCTTGTTTAGGGTTTTGGGATCCTGGGAAGGCTTCCAGACAGGGAAGCACATTAGAGTGAGGCCAGGGACACAGTAGGAATGGGTTTCCCAAGGAGGCCCCAGGTCAGATCTCTCCCTGCTTTGCTCTTCCTCGGCACCTCTCTCAACCCCTTTGCCTTGTAGATAGTGGAAGCTTATGCAAGCTATACCTTCAAAATTTATTAGTATTTTTAATGATGCTGGGGATCCTCTTGGAGCTGACCAGAGTCTCCTTTCCAAGGGACACAAATGCACCATCATTCTTGGGATGATGTGTCTTAAAACCAGGATGACTCTGCTCTCAAAGCCTGTTAAGGGTCTCCTGTAAGTTAGGCTTGGGCAGAGACTGAAGAGCTCAGGGAATGAAGTGGCTTCAGGAGAAAGAGAAGAGGGGGAGAGTTCCAATGTCCCTTAATGAGAACCAGGGAGCCTTACGACCCCCTCCTTGTCCCAAAGATCCGAAGCCCCTCAAGGTGCCATATGTCCAATCCCAGGGACTATCCACAGGGAGCTGGTGAGCTGAATCAAGAGATGGTGGGCTGGGGAAGGCAGTAGTGACAGGGTGGTTAGCCCCATGGGTCTTAAAATAGGGAGGGGATGTTTAATTTGATGAAGAAGAGGCCTCTGGCTTTTAGAAGAAGGGTGAATTTTCCTTAGAAAATAACCGGCCCTCTAGGGTCAAATCCTGAAGTCCCTCTGGTTTGTGGTGCCACAAAACAAAGGGGCCTTTGAGGGTGTGCCCAGGAGAGAAGAAGAAAAAAGAGAAGAGAAAAAAGAGCACCTTTGCAGTTTTCTCTCCTGGCTCCTGAGTCTCTTTTTTCCCTCCCGACAGTTGGGGTCTGTATTCTTGGGCAGGTTTTATTTATGAAGGGCTTGCCAGAGATCTATTCAAGCACCTAACTCCTCTAGGCAAGAGAAGAGGCTCTCTCCTTCCCCTACTCCTGGCCAGGAATTAGATTTTGGAATAGAGGGGATTGCCCCCTCTGTGTACTCCCTACTCTGATCTCCTTAGAGAGCCTGCTTAGAGACAAGCAGACGAGGAGTTAGCTTGGAACCAAAAGGCTGAAGATGGGTGCAAAAGCACTGTGTTCTCCATCCTGGACAGCCCTGATGAAGCTATGGAGAACTGGACGGACCGTTTTTTGTAAGATTCAAAGATCTGAAAGCCAGCGAGAACCCCAGGCAAGGCAGCCCACAGCAGCCACTTCCCCTTGGAGCCTTTTCTCAGCTCAGATGTATTCAGATAAAAGTGCCCAGCGGCGCACCCCCACACACCCCTGACAAATGAATGTCATAAACTTTCATCACACCCCTCCCCAGGGTGGAAGGATATCTGTCTGAAGATAACCAGCAGTGAAGTAGCCCCCCACAATGGTCTCTTCTTTCAGCAATACACACCCCTCATTCTTGCCCCCTAAATTTCCAAGGGCACTGAAGGAACACGGAGCTCACACAACCCCTTTTCCCCACAGAGTCAGACACTCCTGCAGATAAAAACCAGGCACTCGACCGCTGAGGCCTTATTGAAATAAATACCCCCACTTTGGGCACCCAGTTTTTCAGAACTGGATGCCAAAACCAGGCTAAATTTCCCCTACAGCACCTCACAGTCCTGCTGGAAGCAAAATTTCGTTTCTCCAGTCCCAAGCTCCAGAATTGCAAGCGGAGAAAGCGAAAGCTGGAAGCGACTTACTGCGGGAGTGCTGGCCTGGCCGCCGCCTTCTGGGCTGGTCCGGCTGCTCTAGGCTGGGAGAGCGCTCACCTACCTCTGCCCCCTTCCCCACCACGGCGAGCAGTTAAAGTGTCACTTAACATTCTGGAGAATGTGAAATATACCGCGCGGTGTCAACTCCCCAAAACCATAAAACTAACTTTATGGACCTCACGTGACTTTCTCGAGCCAGTGAGGGGTATCTGTCTGACTTCTCGGCGATTTTTACGATCTAACTTCGAGATAAAACCCCTATCCATTTGACATCTAAATGTCATAGCGACTTTTGGGATAGTTTGCTATCGACAAAGGGGGACAAAGTCAAGGGGTGAAGGGGAAGGAGGGCCCAGTAGAGCCTCCAGGACCCTGAGCTGCCTCCTCACCAGCTCCCCCTCCCCCCATATCCAGTAAGAAGTTGGGCCAAGCTGGAAGGGATTGATCGGGTAAGTGTCCAGACTTGACTCTTGTGCTCAGGGTGGAGGCTAACTTGGATGGAGGTGGACTGGGCCCTGGCCCTGGACCAGTCTGGCTGGAGAGGGAACCAGGGGTCTTTCAGGAGGGACCCCAACTCCTAATCAAGAAGGAAGGTCAGTTGGGCACCTAGAGAGAAGGAGCCCTAGATAAGTGTAGAGAAAGCTGAAGGTGAGAGAAAACCTTTGAAATTGAGCTGATTTTTTTTTTTTTTTGCCTTAGTCACAGAACTGAATTGAGATTTGTAGCAGGGAAAAGGGAGAGCTGGGCAGGCCTCTACCACTCCCAAAAGGCCAGGTGCCTCCTGCTCAGGACTTAGGCCCAAATTACTTTCCCTAAAGAGTCTTCCTGAGGCTTTGTTGGCCAGCTGATGGAAGGCCAGAATGGAGTCCAGCTCAGCCTTTCCCATGCCCCAGCCCCACATGGGGTTTCTGGGCCTCTCAGTCCCCCAGGCATGAAGGCCTATTCCCTGGCCCAAGCACTGCTGACCAAGCCAGGGACTTAGGTAGCTGAGAGTGGCTGCTGGGAAGCATCCTACATTCCTTTCCCTATACCCCAGATCTACAGAGAATGGTCTAGAATGGTCTACGGTGTGCCTGGTGATTGGAGAGGTAGACCCCCCCCATCCAGAAAAGACAAGTGGAAGGGCAGTGGAGTGGGGGAAACATTTATTTGACTTCAAGGAAAGCTACAAACAAATACCAAAAGCGAATCACTGAGACAGGCCCGGCAAAGACAGATTTCACACGTAGCACAGCATCCACTCGCTCACTACAAATGGTCTTGGAAGCAAAATGGAGGAAAAGATGGGTCTGACCCAGACTATTCCCATATTTACAAGCTTTGGGCCCTCTAGCCAGACCCATGGATTCACAGAGAAATACACAAGACATTTTACACTGAAGATTATTTTTGTTTCCTTATACTCCCAGACCAGGCCTTGTGGGGCCTACCCAGGCAGCAGGAACTTAAATCTCACTGTTTTCCTTCCCTCTTCTCAGCATCACTCCTTTGGTCCTCTCTAGCCCCTTCCCACCCCAGGACCAAGCTCCTGGGAGACCTGGGCCTGGGAAGTGGGGAAAGAGGAGGAGGAGGAGGGTGAAAAGAGACACAGTCATGGACTCCATCTCCCAGGCCAGCTCAGCTGGGCCCCGTGCTGCGGCGCTATCCCACCTCAACTGCCGCCCCTTAGAGAAGTTTCCAGCTGAAACTCAAAATACAGTGATCATCCTTTTATAAATAAGTTAGAACACAGACGGGAAGGGGAAAGTTCACATTAAACATGCGAATTTCTTTTCTTCCCCCCACCCTGGGGAAAGGACTGCAACCACAGACACGAACATTCAGAAACACTGGCGGATTTGGGGCCATCGGAAAGGAGTGGGGAGCATGGAGGGAAAATAATAATAATTATTATTATTAACAATAATAACAAGATAACCAGTCCAGGAGAGAGGGAGCCACAGGAAGACCTAAGACCAAACAAAAAATCGTAACACAAGGCCGGGGAGAGGCAGGCTGTGGGAACCGATCCCCAGCGGGCGGCCGCAGCGCGGGGAGGATTAGAGGGGCTGGGGCTGGGGTGTCGTGGGCTCTTGGGCCGCCCGGGGCTCCTCTGGGCAGGCTCAGGGCTGGAAGGCGCTGCCGGCTGTAGCCAGGCTCATACTTTTCAGTTTGTTGTCCTTCTTCCACTTCATGCGCCGGTTCTGGAACCAGATCTTGATCTGGCGCTCGGACAGGCAGAGTGCGTGAGCGATCTCTATGCGCCGTCGCCGGGTCAGGTAGCGGTTGAAGTGAAACTCTTTCTCCAGCTCCAGGGTTTGGTAGCGGGTATACGCGGTCCGAGCCCTTTTCCCGTCTGGCCCGGTCATATCTGGAGCAGATAGAGTAGAGCCGCAAGGCAACGTTATTCCGGTTAAGGGAGGGGGCACTGGGTAGGAGGGGGCGGGGGAGCAGGACCCAGGCGTCCCCAGCACCCAGCTCACCACAGCTCCAATCCTCCCTACTCCAGATGCCGACATCCAGGCTGGATTTCTGCACCCCCTTCTCCTGCAGCCCCCACTTCTGCCGGCAGCGAATGCGCCCGGCTTTGTCTCTTGCTCCCTGCCAGAGCCTCACCCTTGGCTGGACTCAGGCGGTCGCTCGCCCCGGGAGGGAGGAGAGAGCTTGCACTTTTGCCCTGGAAAGCTCATTTTACTGCTCTCCCTTCTTTGCTAGAGGCAATCTCAAAATTTCGGGGGTAAGAAGAATCTTTCCCCACATTACATAAAGCCCATCCTTCATTCTAAAGCTGGTGCAGCTAAGCGAATAAAACCTAAGAGAAGCTGGAAACAAATTATTAAAAATACCCCCCTCCCAGTTACAGACCCTGTTTGGCTCTGTCCACAAAGCCCTGAGGACCCTCTTAGAGACTTCTCCCCCTTGGAAAAATAAATCTATATTTGAGGAAAAGCCAAGCTCTCCTCGAACCCCCCCCCCCCCGTCCAAATACAGAGAAGGAAAGCTGGGAAGACAAAAAAGAGAGACAGAAAGAATTACCATGGCTGATGTGAAGCTTCCTCATCCAGGGGAATATCTGCGGAGTCTGCCCCTCGGGCGCGGCTGTGGAGGTGGCCATGGGCTCTGGCTGCGCCCGAGCTAGGCTCGGGCTGCTTAGCTGGCTCCCGGCTTCCTCAGGCTCCGAGGACGCGCTGGCCTCGTCTATTTCGGTGAAATTGGCGCTGGAGCTGGCCGGGGTCGCCTGGTCAGAGGGGGACGAAGCAGAGGGCTTGGCGCCGTGGCTGTCGCCGTTGGTGCAAGGCAGGGACTCGGGCGAGGACAGGGAGCAGCTCGACGCCGCTTGCCTGAAGCGGGGCTCCTGGGCGGGCGTGGGGAAGGCGCGCGAGCTCTCGCCCACCGCCCCAAAGTGGCTGGAGGAGGCCGAGGAGCGGTTGACGCTGAGGTCCATCCCATTGTAATTGTAGCCGTAAGAGCCGGTGTGCATGGCAGCGGGATCCCTGTAAGAGCCGCTCAGAGAGCTGCCACTGCCATAATTTAGCAACTGATAGTCCGGGCCATTTGGATAACGCCCCGAGAAGGAGTTTACAAAGTACGAGCTCATTTGGGTGATTTTGGAGGGCTTGATTTGTGGATCGTGGTCGTTATAACCCTGTGCTTCACGATTTATGATGTATTAATGAATTATAGCGATGCACTGTACTTCGTTTTGCTATGTATGCGGCCAAATATGGGGGGGGTTGGAAGGGGGTGGGGGGGCGTTAGGGAATCACGTGCTTTTGTTGACCAGTCGTAAATTCTCACTGATGACCTCAAGAGGTAATTCATGCTCTATGGTTACAAATAATGACGATCCGAGAATCGTTAGGGCCGATTCAATGCGAGCCTCCGAGAGGGGGAAAAGGGAGAAGGGGGAGAAACAGGGAGAAGGTTGGCGTTGGCCTCTGAGCAGAGCGCGCCACCTCCCGGCGATCGGCGGGAGCGCGGGCCGAAGACCGCCATGGCGGCGGCGACAGCCTCCCCGCTGACTCGCCGCAACCGCCGGGAGAGAAAGAAACCCTGGTCGTGGCACACTCGTAGGGTTGAGCCTTTTAGAGGAGGGGATTGAGCTTTTTACCCACTTTCTAGGAGTGGGCTTAGTCTCTCTGTTTGTGTCCTCCCTATCGTCATCATTATTATTTTAACTCTGAATGAGATGATTAAAGATTGAGTTGCTTTTCCCTTACTCGGGCTTTGCAAGTCTCCCGGTTGGGGCGGAAATGGGGGGAAGGGTTGGAAGTTGTGTGTGAAAAACAATTATTGCAATGGGTCTTCCCCGCGAGCTCAGCCAGGCCTGCTTCCTGGCGAAACTGCAGAGGCCGATCCACAGCGCCCAGGCCGAGTGAGCAGGGCTGAGCCGGAGGCTTGAGGAAGCAGGAGAAGCTTTCACTTCTCCTGGACCCCTTGGAAGTTTGGAATGCTCTTCCTGACTTCCTTCTTTTCCTTAGCCCAAGTCTAGGGAATGGCAAAACAGTACAGGGACCCCGGAGGACGAGCACCGCTGTAGCTAGGCTGCCTACTTTGCCGGAAAGACTGCAGCAGTCACAGCGTCGGCGGCTTAGGTTTGAGTGGTAACGGCTGAGAGTTTGGGGTTAAAGCGGGACCCCTTGGCCTCCTTGTCAGATACCGGCTATAGCATTCGGAGGCCCCACTTGAGGCCCCTCGCTGGTGGCTGGGCAGTTTGAGAATTTTCCCGGCGGCCCACCGCCTTCCCTGGGAAGGGGTTCTGAAGACAGCGGAGCCTTGCTGCGCGCTGGGCGGCCAGAGACCGCTGCAGCTGGACCCCTTCTGCCAGGCAGCTATATTCTTTAAAAATAAAAAAGGGAGAGAGAGGTAGGAGGAAGAAAGGAAAACAGTGTCAGCAGCTTGCCGCCTGGGTGCGGGTGGGGGTAGAGAGAGAATGGGCCATTTTGGGTTGAGAGGATGAGACCCAAATGCCCCATCACCTGGCCTCCTGCCCTCGGATCTCCAAGGAGCAAGGGAAAGTCATGTCCTTCTGCCAGTGCCTGCTGGTCGCTTTGCATTCCCCTACTTGTCACTGAGCTTCTCCTTGAGGTAGGAAAGAGCACCTGGCCCCTTCAGCTTCATGGTGGAGAGATACCCAGTGGCCCCATTTTTCAGTTCCTAGAGCCACAGGCCAGAAGCCGAGGGCCAGGGCTGGAGAAGACCTGACCATGTGAGCGGGCCAGAGACTAGGCGCCTCAGCAACCATGAGGATAGGAAAGCGCTGCAGAGGCGCCGAGGCTTGCCAGGCTCAGTCTCTGCAGAGGCTTCGGGATAGGGGACATCAATGGCGCGTCCCTAGTGCTGTGGACAAACGAGGAAAGGCTAGAGAATATGAGAAAAAAACAGCCCCTCTCCGTCCCCCAATCTGTACAGGGAGAGGCGGTTGTGAGCCTCGGCACTGTCCAGGCGCAGCGCTGGGGCCTGGGAGGGACTGATCGCTCCAGCCTTTACCCCAACTGTAACTTCCGAATCCAGTCGAGCCGCTGGGGAGGCCCCAGGCGGACCAGGGCTCCTGACTTTGCTGGGGAGCTTAGGCTCTGGGAGGAAGGAGTGGTTGGGGGGCGGGGAGAGAGAAAAAAATGGCAGGGGAAGATTGGCGGTGACTGAGTGGCCAGTTTTCACGTCTTTATTATTATTATCATCATTATTAATAATATTAATATTATTACCGAAGTATTTCACGTCCAGAGCTAAGACAAGACTACAAACACAACACATAGAAAATTAATAAAATAGAACTTTGTTTTCTTCTGAGGCTCCTCTTCTTCTAGGTAGTATGTGCTCCTTCCAGTGGCTTTGGGGAGGGCGTGGGAGAGACGACAGGTCTGGGGTCAGGGAGTTTTCGAGGCCCCCGCTGAGGGCACAGCGAATCTACCATTGAACCGTGCACAGGGACATGGACGAAATGAGACGAGACACTGACAAGAGCATTTTGCTCTGCTTGCAGGAAACATCAAGTGAGTCCTATCCTCAGTTCTCACGGGGAGACTGATCGGTCCGAGGCGGGTTCCTCGGGGAGGAAGGGGGCACGCGGGGTGCTGGGTGGGCTCGGGCGGCTCGCCTCCAAGCACCCGCCAAGAGCTCTGCGGGCAGAGGCGTCCAGGAGAGCGCTGGCCCCCGCCTGTCGTGCGCTGGAGAGCAGGTCCCTGGGCTCCTCCGCCCGCAGAGCCTTCTTGGGGCTCTCCGACGCCCTCGGCTCCCCACAGGCCTCTCCCTTCGCGTCCCCCCTCCCTTTCTAGCACCTTCACTCGGCTGGTTTTTCTTCCTCCTCCTCCGCACTGAGCTGAGAGGCGCTGAGCAGTTTGCTCTCCTTTTTCCACTTCATGCGCCGGTTCTGGAACCAGATCTTGATCTGTCGCTCGGTCAGGCACAGGGCGTGCGCGATCTCGATGCGTCGCCGCCTCGTCAGGTAGCGATTGTAGTGAAACTCCTTCTCCAGTTCCAGCGTCTGGTAGCGCGTGTAGGTCTGGCGGCCTCGCCGGCCGCTGGGCCCAAAGGAGGAACCTGTTACACAGAGCGGAGACGCTGAGGCCTGGGGTCACAGTGCCCACAGTCCCCCTCCCCCACTCGACCCTCAAACATGGACTCCAGGCTGTCCCGGGATACCCTCCACACTCTCTGTTCCGTGTCCCCCCTGCCCCACTCTTCCAGCGCCCCCTCCAGATTCCCTCCTGGTCTCCTAGGCAAGTGCCTTCAGTCTAGCTCTCTGTGGGGGAGGGGAGGAGCAGTTTGAACTCCCACCTGAGCCTAGGGGGAGGGGCTGGCCAGGTGTGTCTCTTCCTAGCTACATCTTTTCTTTTTCTCCCTTTCCATCCATCTAGGCCCCCGCCCACCCAATGATAGATTCAGGCCCTTAATCCGTAATGACGTGAATCGATCCATAGTCTACATTAACGGCTCCTTACTTTGGTGTCCCGCTAATGGACATCAATTGGGATTTAAGGCCGACAGATAATCCAACCTGAGACCCAGGCGCCTGTTTCTCCCTCTCTCCCCCTCTCTCCCCCTCCGTCTTCTCCCTCTTTTTGTATCCCCTATTCTCCCTCTCTCCTCTGACTACCACTCGTTTCCTGGTACCTCTTCTTTCCCCAGCTCCCCACCCCCAGGGAAGCACAGTCCCAGGCAGACCAACTCTCCCTCGCCAGCGTCACACCGCCCCCCCTTGCATGACGCACTCGGTTTTTAATGGAGCCCTCTTTGGGTAGGGGACCCGATCAGGGCAGAGGGAGGGGGCTGGGGCCCAAAGGAAAGCAAAGCCAGTGACTGCGACCCCTGCTTCCTTCCCTGACCTGGAATCCCGGTTCTGGCCTGGCGCTCTGGGAGAGCCCACTCACTCCCCCTGGCTCCCAGTGCTGGGGGACTTTGCAAACTTTGTAACTCCTGTGGATCCGAGGACAGAGCGGGAGACTCCTTTCAGGCACCCAATCTTCCCCTATCTACTGACTGAGGAGACCACCCAGCACCCTGCGGGAGAATGGGGGGTTCTCGCTAGTTGTCTCCCGGGCTAGGGGACCCAGGGACCGGAGGCGGAGGGAATCCTCACTCACTGTTGCACGAATTCATCCGCTGCATCCACGGGTAGACTGGAGTGGAGCACTTCTGCTCCTCCGTCTCGCCGAACACGCTCTTGTCCTGCGCGCAGTCCGACTTCCGCAGCTCGGGATGGAACGGGGGAGGCTCGTCGGCGCCCGAGAGCGCGCAGGCCGACTCCTTCTCGCGGTAGAAGGCCGGCGCCGGCCCATAGTCGCAAGGCGCCGCTCGGCCGTAGCCACCGCCGGCCGGCGGGTAATAGGAGGAAGTGGCAAAGCCCTTGTCCTGGCCGGGCCCCGGCCCATAGGGCGCGGGGTAGTGCCTCAGCGGGTCCGCATAGCCCGACGAGTAGAGCGGTAGCTGGCCCAGGAAGGACTCCTGCCCGCTGGCCAGAGTGACGGGGAAGGTGGAGTTCACGAAATAGGAACTCATTGGGAGGGGAGGCGCGCGCGGCCGCTGCTGCTCCGCCGGGTTTATGATTTGTTGTGTTTTATAGTCTGAGCGCCGCGCCTATTAGTAGTATATCCGAGATTGGGTTTTAGCTGAGGGGGGATGGCGAGGTGCCAGTGAGGGCCAGAAGGAAATACAACCATCTGATCCAACACTGACCAATGGCAGAGGCAGGAATTGTCAAATAGCACCCTGGAGGAGCGCAGCCCGCACGAGGGACCCGCGCACAAACCTATCAACCTTTTTTTCCCTCCTTCTCCTCCTTTCTCTCTCTCTCTCCCCAACAACACAACGCTTCCTGTTCCACCTACGTAGAACCTGCGAAAGAGGCGCTGTGCCTTTGAGGGAGGAGGGAGCATTTGGATGGAGACCACCCCATCCCCAGTGATTAAATATATCCCTCCCCTCACCCCACGCAGGATAGGAAAAAGTTAATTGTGTTTTCAGAAAAGTTAACCCCTGTGTGGCTTGGGCCCTTTCCCTCAGGGAGGGGTGGGTAAATGTTACTGAATATCCTTGAGAGAGAGCTAAAGGAGGTTTGTTTCTAGGATTTTATGTTGGTAGGTGATAAGAGTTCTCTGATAATTTGCTTCATTTCAGAAAGGAAAGCGAAGAAGAAACACCCTCTTTCCCAGGTTTTGAAAATCGTTTCTTTCTGTTTATCAGATCCACTCTCTCCTCCAAGCCTGGTTTTGTTATTCCTGCTTCTCCACAACTCTTATGGTCTGAGGGGGGCAGGTCAGATCCCACTGCTTGGAAGACCCAGAAGAGGGGCAGATCGCAGGAGGTTCTGAGCCCCAGCTTCCCCTCTGGCTCTGCGGCCAGGCTAGGAGCTTCTTGGAAGGCTGCGGCTGCGGCTGCCCAAGACATCCCGCCTGGTTCTACCATGCAGCTGCGCACTCTTGGCAGAGGAAGAGGCACTGGGGAAAAGGACTGGCCCTCTCCTCACTTGGTGATATGGAGTGAGAGAGTGAGGGGTACCCTTCATTCTACGTGGCTTTATCTGTCTGATCCCTATCCTGCTGCAACCCTCCCTCCAGTACCCCTTGATACTCCAAAAGACATAGAAATATTCTGGGCTCAGATTTTTAGGAATCAAGGATGTCCAAGTAAATCTGGGCACAAGGAAGAAATCGTTTCTCTTGCAATCGTGGGTCTTCAAATCCTCCTAATATTTGAAGCAATCAGAGGACCACCTGGAAAAGAGGAGCCCTCACCCCTTTTCCAGGTCTCTCTAGAAGCTGGCAGTTCCTTTTAAAATCAGTTCTTTCCCAAGACTTGGGTTTGCTTTAGTTTTATAAGGAGGGAGGTGTTCCAGTCTTCCTGGGGACTCAGCAGGCAGTTTCCAACGATCAGCCTGCATCTCCTCTCCCTCTGTCTGTCTCTCAGCATCTCTACAATTCCCTCCCACACCCCATGTTTGGATCATCAGCTTTGCTGCCTTACAAGCTTGGGCATAACAGTGTATGCCTCTGGCTCTCTCATCCGAGGAAAGTAAGCATTGAGCCCAGGGTGGGAGACAGGACCACAATGCATTTCCAACAGTTTAGTATGTGTGCACAGGCCAGCCAGTGAAGGTTGGCAAACTTCCGACCTGGGGACAGGAAGGGGCCAGGGTGTAGGACAAAGTTTGATGTCTAGCCAGGCTGACCCTCCTCTGCCTAGTCCTTAGGGCTCCTTTTTATTACCCAGCTCTGCCTGCTGAAGATAGCACAAGACACTAGGGTAGGTGGTACAGGGCTGAGGTTGGGTAACCAAGGGTGGGAACTTATTTAGTTGCAAAGTGGTCTCCAGGGCTCTCTGAACTCAGGGCAACTTCTAGGCTGCACGTTCGTGGCAAAGTGGCCATCATGGATGTCCCTCCAATCACTTTCTAGCCTGACTCTAGCCTGACTCTTAGATCTTGATGAGGATTTAAGAGAAGAAACTCAAAACCCCTAATAATGAATATAAATGTTCCAAATCTAGCTATGGTTGGGCTCACTCCAAGAGAGGAGTAGGGGCTATTTGAACAGAGGGAACAAGGTGGAGAAGAGTGCTTGCATGTACCTCCCTCCTCCCTGACACTAAGTCTGAGCTCTGGGCCTCAGACCTCCCTGCCCCCTTCCTGACCACAATGTCCCCATCCTAACCCTGGGTGGTGTGATCTTCTCCCTGGAGTCTGGGCAAAGTAAGATGCAGTGAGGGAGGAAGCCTTCCCCTGTGATAGAAGCAGGAAAATAATTGCCTTATTCTTAGAGTTGCAGTCCCCAAATTAACCTCACCTCTGCAGGTTGCCTGTCAGGAGATGGAGCCACTATGGGCAGGGCCCGGGCGCCTGGAGTCGGGCATGAAAGGAAATAGCGCCTCATCGCTCTTATCTAAGCTCAGAGGTATTTATGAGCGTTTATTCGTCTGATCCGTTTGTTTGGGAAAAAGAACAGGCAGGCAGGGCGGGCCAGAGACTGCCTGGTTTCTGGAGCCAGATCTCTAGGAATCTGTGTGGTTCAGTCCACCTCTGTCTGTCTGTCTGCCTCCACTGGGGAATATGAATATGTAAATACACAGTGGGCACAGCCTTCTGCTGTTCTGGGGTGTCTCCCTACCTCAAGGAGGAAGTGTGTGTTCAGAGCAGTGGATATAAATGTGTACTAAGTCGTGAGTACATAACAGAGGGATTGTACAGATACACCACAGGCAGGATTTATAATTGTAATTTTCTCTGCTGTGAATCTGCAGTCCTGTGGGCAAGCATACACATTCCAGCTCCCAGGAAAATGTTTCCTAAGTAGTGTTCAGTTCAGGAGTGAAATTATTCTTGATGGGTAACCTCAGGGAGGGGTATTTGCCTGTATGTGTTGGGGGGCAGGAGTAGGAATTGAGACATTGTCCAGGCTTTCCATTTCCTCTAAGCTACAAAGCACCCCCACAAGCCCTCCCAAAACAGTCCAGCATTTTGGGTTGTGGGCACCTTCCCCCACTCCACCCACCCCCAACTTTGCTGGGGTGGGGCAGATGAAAACATTTCAACCCAATTCTCTCCCTGGGCTCTGATTCCCTGGGTTTGGGGAACATAAATGTTACCAGAGGTACCCCTGTGGTTCCTCCCATAGCTTGGGGGAGGCTCTTTAGATGAAACACTTTGCCCTAAAATTGGCCAGTCCTAATTGAGGTAGAAAGACCTCATTTCCATTATGCAAATGAGCGGCATCCTCTCTGATCTTAGGGGGCAGTGGGCGATGGCTCTGAGCCGGCTCTCCTTGTCCTCTTCCCCTAGGACCCTGAGCACCCTAAGAGCCCTGAAGTGTTTCAATCCGTCAGCCCGACTTCCCCTCCCTACCTGTCCTTCGGATAGCTCAAAAGAAAAAACAGATCTCCTAGGGGCCCAAGACCTTCCATGCTGGGTCCCTCGGGGCTTCCCGCAGAGCCGACTCACTAAGCCGAGCCTTCTAGCCGCCGGAAAGTCACTCCGCTGCGGAGAAGCTGACAGAGCTGCTCCAGAGGCCCAGGCTCCAGAGGCGCCGAGGGCGCGGGGGCCGCGGCTGCAGCATTTGCCCCCAGCACTGCCAGGCCCCTGGACCTCGGCAGCTTCTCTAGCTGTGCGCCAGACCCTAGCAACACCTCGGCTTGCCTGGCACCGCAGGCAATTTCCTGGATTCCCCTACCGCCTACACAGGAATTGGGGCCACAGCACCTTTAAAGGAGCTGCCAGAGCTTCCTCCTGAGGCTTGAAAGCCCGAGCTAATCAGTAACCCGTGAGACAGGGGCCAATATTCAAACTCCGCAGCACAGGCGCATACCCCCGCCCTCGCCACCCCCTTGTGGGAAAGCCGTAGCGTTAAGCGGGTGGAGGGGTCCGGCAAGAACAGAAATTACAACGGTGTGGTTCCTTAATGATTTAGCCCCAGTCCCACTCCCAATTTTTCCCCAAGCACATTTGCGTCGATTTCGCTAGAAACGATCGAGAATGGGGGAGGGGATAGACTCTCACTTGAGACACCAACAGTTTCCAGAAAATTCGGTTCAATTCCTTCACCACGGACCCACCAGCCAAGAAACTGACAGGACCCACCAGCCAACCGGGAGAACACAGACCCGGTTTGTCTTTTGACAACCGAGTGGAACTGCCGGGGCCGGCGCCTTCCCCGCCGGCCCCTTCCCTTGGCTGAAGAGAAAACCAAATAAACCTTGAACAGCCTTGGCCTCGGATCTCTCCAGCGGCCCCGATCCTCTCCCGCGCCTTGGTTGGGGAGGGGTGGTCGTGGTGGTGGTGCTGTCGTGGCTCTGATCCCTCAACCCTTTGGTTCAGGGCCCCCCTGCCCGCTGAATGTAGCATTAGTCCTCTTTAAATATGCCCTAGGAGAAGCCGCTTCCCCTGCCAGCCTCCGGGTTTGGGGCTGGGATGGGCGAGGGCGGGAAGGAGTACCGGGTTGGGTATGGTGGACTTGGGGAGAAACTTGTTCTATTCTCTCATCCACACCCGGGAACCAAGATCCAGCAGGGAGCGTCGGTGTGGGCCCCAAATCTCCCGAATTCTATCGAACCTGTGCGGCGGGGGCTGCAGGCGACCGGCACGGCTCAGGCAGCGTCGTGGGGCGTGCGGCGCCGAAGGCGCGTGTCTCTGAACGGACGGTAGATGGCAGCAAACCGCATAATTTGGGTCAGAGCGAACTGTCTAAGGGAGGATTTATAACCCGCCAATACTACAGGAGAAAAGGACCTTTAGTGTGGGTGGGTTTGGGGAATTTTTCCTTTGAGACTAGGCCCCGAGTGCCGTGGGTGTTGGCGGAAAACGACTCTCGCTGCGAAGCCAAGCAGTCCCTCGGGCGCCCAGTCCGGGCCTGCGCTTAGGGCATCGACCTGCGCCCCCAGGGGCCCCCTCCCGCGCCACAAGTGGCTGCATCGTCCCTCTCCCAGCTCAGGACTGAGAAAGCCAACATACTCCTTCCCACACACACACACCCCAGACCCCGCAATTCCTGGGCAACTACAGGCCTCAGGATGAACGCCCTGCATCTGGTCTTAAGAAAGAGAAAAACAATCACCTATTCATGCAAACAAAACTAAATCACAGTCTTTCCTGCCCTCCGCGCCCAATGTCACTTGTCTGTAGGCTCACAGCTTCCCCAGAAGCTCTGTCAACCCACTTTAAAGTCCTTGCCTCAAGGCTTGTGCCTTCTTCAACCCCCAGCTACTTTAGGAATCTATCTCCCGCCCAAAGGTTCTTCTCCACTCTCCTTCCCCAGGAGGCTTAAGTGGGGCGGGGGGATGGAATCTGGGCACCGGAGGTACAGGACTAGCTGTCCGAGCTCAGCGCAAGTCGGCTTTCTAGTTCAAATACCATCAGGTACCATAACTGGGTTTTCTTTTATTTTTCTATTTTTTTTATTACAAGCCTAAAACAACAACAGGCTAAACAGCTTCTTCACAATCACCACGTTTGGATCCAAGAGAGTTTGAAATGTTTCCATATTAGACATACACAAGACATTTTTCTCCTCCACCGAAATCCACACCTCCCATTCCAATACAACACAAGTAACAGTCAATACGCTCAGAAACCAGCACGCTGTAACCTACCGCGATAAAACCACAAAACTGTCTCCCTGCAGAGCGAGGCTCCCTCCTGCAGGAGTGGCGAGAGACCTGGGCATTCTTGGGCAGGCTTCCTGGGGGCTCTCCCTCGCTTTGTGTGCCTCCACCCACAGCCCTTTAATTTCAGAAATGTCACCAAAGAGAGACAGTGAACATTTTTCTGTGAGTTGTTCTTTCTGTGTCTCTCTAGCCGCCTCCTCGCCCTCGCCGGCCTCTGCGGAGATTCCAGGCCCTACAGAGACCAGGACGTCCCTTAGCGCCACCGCCCCGCATGCCAATGCTGCCGGGAAACCGCCAATATCCGCACCAGGCAAGAGAACTCAGCCGGGGCAATTGGGAGAGGCCAGGACAGGGAGGGATGATGGGAGGGAGGGGGCAAACCCACAGAAGCCATTAGCGACTGGCTTCTTCGGGTGCCATAGAAGCCCAGACACCCCCATCCTCTCTTTCTCAGTACCCTTGAGTGAGCCTCTCTCCAAGCTCAAAAAGGCGGCTTAGAGCTGGCCTCGTGGCCTCTTTCGGTTCCTCCTCCCATCTTCCCTGCCTTGGCTCCCCCTCCAGGAAGCAGCCACCCCTCTCTCAGCTACTGAATTTCCTGGGAAGCCTCTCCCTGCAGAGCCCAGAGGTGGGGTTCAGCCCCGTCTTGGAGCGCGGGAGGAGGGAGAAAAACCCAAGCCCCACCCCCTACAAAAGCCATGTTAACGAACAAGAAGAGAATTGTAGAATCTCCCTTACCTTTGCAGACCTTGGGATTTTTTTCCTCTGGATTGAAAGGGTTGGGAAGGGAGGGGGAAAAAAGGAGCGTTCGGTTTCTTCTTCAGCTTCCAGATAATATTGTCCCAACCTGAGAGCCGTCGCTTCCCCTTCTCTGACTTGGGAGAGAGGGTGTTTCGCTTTTCTGACATTTGCATAGAAAATGGAGTAAATTCTGGCTTTGAAAAATGGTATCAGGCTGCCGTCCTGGGCAGATTGTCCATTTACCTTCCATGATGACTAAAATCCCAGATCAGCAAGCAAATTAATTTAGAATCAAAATTATTTTTGGTTCTCTTTTGTGTAATTCCCACCCCTCCTCCTCTCTCTCTTTCTCTTTCTCTCTCTCTCTCTCCCTCTCTCTCTTTTCTCTCCTCTCCCCCCTCTCTCTTCCTCTCTCTCTTTTGCTCTATTGAGCTGATACTGAAGTATAAAAATATCAAGAGGCTGGAGCCCTGAAGGACGACAGTGCTCCGACCTAGGTGTGGTGTCCAAAAGAATGCTGCATTATAACCACCAGGGAAATGATAAAAAGTTCATGTTCACGATCGCCTGCCCACATGACCGGCGCTGGCCAATCGCTGGATTCAACCACTCATAAACTTCTATCACAAAGTTGTAAATTTTCATAAAACAACAAGGAATTTATTGCATTTCTTCATGGCTGCTCCACCAGCAACCCTTTTCTCAGTCGCCATCTTCTTTTCTTCTCCTCTCTTTTTGGGGAAACCCTAATCTGAGACGGCGCGAGATTTGGGGGGCAGGGAATCAGAGTGGAGAAGCCACAAGAATCCAGCTGGGAAAGGGGGTCTTTCCCCGAACATCCCTATTTTCCAAAGGAACTCTGCCAGCTCCTCTAGTAAAAATTCACCCCAAATCCTCTGGATAGAACTGGTCTGAGGCAATTTTGGGGGATGTCAGGAGCAACAGCCTGTTTCCAGAGTTGCCATCTGCATCAGAGCAAAACGAAAGCTTCAGTGTTCCCCCGCTGGCCCTCTGAACTGGCTCCCTCATTTCTAGCCCCAGAGATGGCAGGCCCCCCACCTGTGAGGCTTGCAGCATTGCAAGTTTGGGGACCTTAGATCCCCCAGAGCTTAGATTTTGCCCCAGGAGAAAAGGTGGCCTGGATGGAGGCAAGGCAGTCGAACAACCAATTCTCTTACCCTCCGCACCCCAGAAACTGGGGGAGGGTAAAGCCAAATCCTGGCCTCTCCCGCCCAAACGCAGGCAAGTCCAGGTTCTCTATGACAGCTCTACGCGCTCTCCGGGGAGTTCTCTGATCACTAATGGGGGAAACTGCAGGTTTAGGAGCCTTTTACTTACAAACTCAAATTGAACAGTCTTCTAAAACCAACCCTCCTCCTATTTTCTGTCCGATGTCTGTTCTTTAAATTTAAACAATCCAACGTTTATAATCAAATTTATACTAAAAATCAGTTCCGCAGATCTAGCTGCGTAAACACCGCCCTTCAGGTTTTTGTCCCGCATTCAGGGGGTGTTTTGGAGCAAAATAATAAAATAAAATTCAGCCCATGTTTCCCAGGTCCCCTGAAATAGCCCCGTATTTTGAGTTGAGCAGTTAGTACCCAAATGCAGAAAACGAAATAACCTCTCAAAATATGTTTTTCTTTCTCTCTCCCTCTCTCTGTGCTCCGGAGTAGGTTCCAGGTTGCCGGCGGCGGGGAGAGCGGGCAGGAAGGCTAGGAGGAAGCCCCGGGCGGGCGGCGCGGCCGGGCTCAGAGCGGCCAGGATGCGGCCACACTAGCCGGGTAAACTCCCACGGCTCAGGCTTTCTCCCAGACTCATTTTCCACCCCTATTGTTAAGTTTTATTTCGGTCGCCTGTGTCAATTTAGAATGAGATAAATTAAAACAAATGAAAGTAAAATAAATTGAAATAAAATAAAGGAACAGCTCTTGCCAAAAATATTTGTCAAGCAAGCGGGAAGTGAGCGCCCTGACGTTGGAGGCTTCTCTGGGCTGACTGTGAGGCCTCTACTCACCGGCCTGGCCTCTGTCCAATGCCAGCCAACAAGCCAAAGTGGATTTGGGTGGTCACATTCCCTTTCCCTCCGCTCTTCCTTCCTACGCAGCCTACCATTTTGAATTTCAGCTCTGTGTTTGTGTTGGGCTGCGGCCCAGTTCCCCCAGCCTGGTTTCAAGGCCTGAATGAGGAAGACGGTTTGTGGAACTGTGAGATTTTTAAATTTTGTTTTATTATGTTTTGTGAGTGTGCGTGACTGAGCGTGTGGGCTCATGGATGTGTTTACTTGGGAGCAAATGTGAATCTGTGTGTTTATAAGCCGATGTGTGAATGTACATTGGTATATATCAATGTGTCTGTGAGTGAGTGTGAATGTGTGTTTACTTGTGTGTGTGAATATGAATGCATGTTTTGTGGGCATGAAGTTGAGATTATGTGAATGCCTGCATGTTTATTTATGAACATACAAATTTGAGAATCTGTGTGTGACAATGTATATATTCATATAAGATATCAGCCTGTAAATAAAGTGTGTGACTGTGTGCATTCATGTATGTCTATGTGTAAAGAGTGTAAAGGGAACGCGTATTGTGCAATATTGGGGTTCACTAGTTGGCAGCTCTCCAGAGCTGGGGGCACCAGGAAAAAGAGCAAACCCAGCACAGAAATGGGCCCACAGCAGAAGTCAGAGCAGAGAGGCTCTGGGACACCTCCCCATCCTTAACCCTGACCCCCTCCCAGCCTTAGGGCAACACAGAAAATAAGGCATCTGTTTATTTTTAATTGGGTTTTATTTTTTCCATCCTTTACATACATATAGATTGTAAAGAGGGGCACAGGGTGGGGGTGGGGAGCTGGCAGGAGCACGGAGCAGTGGGCAGGTGCTGGGGGGACACCCTAATCGCTGGGGGGAACACCCTAGTTGCTGGGTCCTTGGGGGGCTCCCTAAGGCCCCTTTGGTGCGCTACTGGGAAGGCAGAGGCTCAGGAGGGTGGGGAACCACCGGCACTAGTCCAGACGCACAGTTCACAAAGACAGCATCAAAAGGGGCTTACAAAACAGCAAGATTTTACAAAGACCTTACAATAGCAACATAGAAAAGGGGAGGCAAATTCCAGAAAGCTACAGAACAAGGTAGATAATGTCCTTCCCATATTGTACAAAAACAAACCCGACAGGCTTTCCTATAGGTAGTATTTTTTTTTCAGTGTTGAGAAACCAAAATTTCACCTTTCTCTCTCCTTAAAAAAACTTATAACTGCATTCATTTAAATAGTGTTTTTCTTCCTTATTTGAGTTTCCTGGTTCAGTTCCCAGAGCCCGGCTTCTCCCTCTCTCCCTTTCTCATTTCTCTCTTTCTCTGCCTTTCTCTGTTCCTCACTCTTCCTCTTCCTCCTCTGCTTCGACTTTGTCCTGGCCTGTGTTTCCCGGGCCCGCGGTCTTGTTCTCCTTTTTCCACTTCATGCGCCGGTTCTGAAACCAGATCTTGATCTGTCTTTCCGTGAGGCAGAGCGCGTGCGCGATCTCGATGCGCCGCCGCCGAGTCAGGTAGCGGTTGTAGTGAAATTCCGTCTCCAGCTCCAGGGTCTGGTAGCGGGTATAGGTCTGGCGGCCTCGCTTGCGGTCAGTTCCTGCGTATAGTATTTGGAGGAGAAAAATCAGTGAGTGGGGAAACCGCCAAGAGAGTGCCCACCTCCCTCTTAGACCCTGTGTGTGAAGTCAGCGGACAGAAGCAGCCCATTTTCCCACTAAACTTCAGTCTCGCTTTCCACCATACCTCAGCCCATGCTCCATGTTGCCATTCCCCTAAATGTGTAGAACATTCTACAGGCTTCCCAACGAAAATATTTCTATTTTCCATTCAAGAAGTCGTTTTCATCCTAGAGCTTCTGAACCCAGGAGGATCTAACCTGCTGGTTCTTGAAGGTTCTGCTCCTAACGGGTATAGGTAGGAAGAGGGGAGTTTAATCCTCCTTTCACTCTCTGAGATCAGGGACCCTAAGCCTCGCCTTTTGGATGCTGATTCTGGTGGTCTTGGAGGTAGGAGGGCAATGGGAACCATGCAAGTGGCCCTGGAGTCGGGCTCCAGGCCTGGCCTAGGAGTGTTTCCCAAGAAGGAAAGGAGACAAAGGGGCCTCATGGGCCCAGTCTCCCTGCCATCCTGTTGTGGAATCAGGTGAGAATTTGCAGATGTCCTTGGAGTTGGTCTGAGAGCAGCTGCCCTCCTGATGATGCTTTTCCAGTGATTGGCTGAGGTTGATTGGCTGAGGTTCTGCCAGGGCCAGGCTGTCCTGTCTTCCTGCTTGCCCAGACAGCCCAGCTGGCCAAAGTGATCTTTGGGCCTCAAGGAAGGCACACCAGGAGAGGAGAGACAGCAAGCAGCCTGAGCTAGGGCAGAACATGGAGTATCTGGGTGGTGGGAGCTGAAGGCCAGAGGGGCACTTCCCAGGTTAGGCCCAGAACCTGAAGAGACTTGGGAGAGGTGCTGATGTCAGCCTTACTGGGAAGGAGATGTGGGAGGAGGGGCCGGGGCCCTTGTTTCAAGTCAGATAAAAGCCAAGCTGAAATGTTTATGAGCAGAAAAATTGGGGCTTTGATAAATCAACTGGAAAGGCAGTTGAATTACGGAGCAGGTAATGAGGACTGTGACCACCAATACTGACAGTGTGAGAGCCGGGTTCCTCCTGGCCCTCCACCTTCCCTGGTGCCTTTTGGGCCTTCTGGACCTTGGGGCTAGCCCCCAAGTTCATCTGCCTTGGGACAACATTAAAAAGGATGTCTGGGCCAAGCTTGGCAGGAGACCCATGGAATCCCTGGCTTCTTGGGGTTCCTGCAACAGCTAGCTTGGTGGCCTACACTCTTTAAATCTTGATTTGGCTCCACGGAGTCCTATCCTCTCCCCCAAGAGGAAATTCACCTTTCTAGAGTGACATCTCCAAACTTGTTGGCCAGTTCTCCAGGGGTTCATAGGAGCCCTGGGAAGGGCACCTGAGGAAGCCAGCTGTACTCCCAGGAGGCCTCTGATCCTTTCTCTAGTTCTCCTCCCCCACCCCAAGTTCACTGGGGGGTCAGAAGCCTCATCTCTCTTGGCCTCAGCTCCCTCCCTGCACCTGCCTCTCTGCCTCTGTCTCCCTGGCTGGGTCCTCACCTCCTCCCCCCAGGCCTCTAGAGCCCACCTCTAATCGTCCTATTGGGAATAATGGGGGACCGGGGTTGGCTAGGAAGGAAGGGGGAGGGGAGGCTGTTTAGCGCTATGGCCCCCTCCCCCATACCTTATCGGAGCAGGGGCTGGGGGACACACCCAGAACTGAGGTCCCTGGCGGGGAAGGGGGGAGAGAAGGGGGAGAACCTAATGGCTATTCTCTGCAAACCCCAGCCTTCCTCTGCAAGACAAACGGCCTCGTCTCCAGCCCGTGCCGGCGCTGCTGATAAATATTTAAAGCTAAAAGGCCAGGAGGAAGCGTGGGGGGCGGGATGGGGGGCTCCGAGCGTCGCGGCGTCGGCGAAGAGAGATCCGCCGGGAAGCAGAGCAAGCCTGAGAGCACCGAGCAAATATGGGGATGGGGGCAGCACGCTGGGTCGCAGCCAAGGGGGTGCCGCGTCCCCAGGGCCGACCCCAGGCCAGGAGCACTCTGGACGCGGAAAGGGTTGCCCGGCTGGGAAGGGGGCGCCTTTCAGGGAATGTGCCCTGCCCGTTGGAGCTCGGGACAGTTCAGTGCGCGGCGTTACCTGAGCTTCGCATCCAGGGGTAGATCCGGAAGTTACTCTCGGCCGCCAAGTCCGAGTCCCTGTGCTCCTTGGCGCCTGCCGCCTTGGCGGAGTCGCCGGGACACACCCCGGAGAGGTTCTGCTCAAAGGGCGCGCAGTGCATGTTGAAGGAACTCGGCTCAAGCCCGTAGCCGGCCGCGTAGACGCCGGCAGCGCTCTGGCCCGCCATGCTCCCCCCGCCGGGGTACAAGCCCTGCATCGAGGCGGCGAAGGAAGCGCCCGAACCCGCTCCATAGCCGGGGCGCTGGGGGTTGGAAGCAAACGCACAAGAAGTTTGTTCGGGGAAGGCTCCGGTAGCGAAAACCGAACTTGCGGCTGGATATTTAGAAAATAAAGCATTCGCATAATACAATGAACTCATAATTTGGCCGGATGATTTGTAGGCAGGGACGTTTTAGTGTCGGTTTTACGAGATTCCTTGATATATTACAGAATTAGAGTCCAGATTTACACCAAAAAGGACCCCCTTTTTCCTCTCCAGACCACGTGACCGCCGCCCACGTGACGTCCCCTCTGCCAATGGCCCGGCAGCCTCCCCACGGCTCCCGGTAATGTGGAAAAAATTGTGTGGCGTTGGATTTATAAAATATGATCAATAATGAATGGGAAAGCCGAGCCCTGTGGATTGGGGCTGGGGGCTCAAGGGCCGCTGCCGACCCCCGCGGGCTGGAGGCAGCTTGCAGGCGAGATTTGGGGAGAAAGGGATTGAGTGGAACGGAAAATAAATAACATCCCAGCGATCCGCGTTGTCACCCTCCACCCATCCTCTCCAGCCCGTTACCGACGGAGCGAGAGGCAAACGCAGGAATTGAATACATGCAACTGGGTTGGTGGGTGGGTGGTGAGTGGGGGCAGGTCAGTCTTTATTAAGCCGGGCCAATTCAGCGGGGCCTTTGGGTGAAGTTGGTCCGGTTCTCCTAAGGCGAGGAACGAGGTAAACCTGGCTCACGGCTCTCTCGGTGCCCCAGGATACATGAGCAGAGATGGAGCGAGGCTTCACAGATGCTCCTAAGGCACAGGATCCAGCCCGTGGGCGTTGTATGCTGCAGTTTCTGGTGGCTAAAAAAAAGGTTTGAAAGTAAAAACAAAACAAAAAAAGGGGGGTGTTTGCTTGAGTGGATGGGGTGGAGTGGGGTGGGGTGGGGAAAGAAAGGAAGGGTGGAGGGCGGTCCGGTCACGCTGCTCTCTCGGTTCCTGGATGCCTCAGTGGAGCGTGGCTACCAGAGAAGCAGAGGCAGGGAAGGAAGAAAGGCGGTGAGCCTAGGCCTTGATGCTGAGCGAAGGTGGCCAAATCCCAGAGAGGGAGAGGTGGGGAAGAGGATCTCCCTTCTCTTGTTCTCCCCACCAGAATTCGAGAAAAATAAAAATCCAACCAAGCTCAGCAGTCCTGCGCTCCACCTTTATCCTCTACCCCACACACATAAGAAGGACACACATCAAAACAAAGAGGGAGGTGGTGGGGGATACAGCCACCAACCCAGGCGCATCTCTCCAGCGTGGCCTGGGCGCCTGGGTCTCCGGGGCCAAGCAGCCTCGGAACGCGAGGGGAGGGGGTTTCTCTTGGCTCCCCTCCCTCGTTTTTTTCTCTCCTCCAATCACGAGCGGCCGCCTCCCTCACCCCCTGCGCCCCTGGGCCGAGGGACTCGCACCACCTGCCTCCAGCCCCCGCCCCCTCCTCTCCGCGGCCTAGCCTCAGCAGGCGCAGGAGCCCGGTGACAGGCTCCCCCCAGCTCTGCAAGGCCCCTAGGAGCAAATGAGGAGCGCGGGCCGGGCCAGTCTCGGGTTCTCGCTTGTAAACTTTATTGTAACTCTTCCGCCCTTTTCAGGCGCAGACAACAGAACAAAGTATAGAGGAACAACAAAATATATAATTAGCCCTCCCTCCCCCCCATAAAGCAATTCACGGATACAGGATACATTCTCTTCACAGTAAACCTAAGAACACTTTTAACAATTGCCCACAGCGCGCATGCTAACTAAAGCAACCTTTTGAGAAACACTTAAGACGAAATTGTCAAACCAAAGGGGGTGGGGTGGGGGAGGAAAAGAGAGAAGCAAGAGAGAAAGCCAGCCAGCTAGGGAGGGCAGCGGGGAGAGAGGGGTTGGGAGGGGAAATGAGGACGCGGCGGGAGAGAGGGAGAGAGAGGGAGAGAGAGAGAGAGAGAGAGAGA